>CM063590.1:2182751-2212559 GCA_032356905.1 Salix exigua | reverse complement strand
ATGCAAGGTTGCACATAATAATAATATTATCTAAAAATAATATTTTTTATAATTAAAAATAAAGTTCATATATACAAAAGTTAAAAAATTTGATAGATGAATTAGAAGAAGCTTTTTTTTTTAAAAAATGCATAAAAATAAAATCATAATTTAAAAATAAGAGAAAAAAAAGGTATTAATCTAAAAGGAATTTAAAAAAAATATAAATCTAAGAAAAGTAGAATTTATTTTTTCTTAAAACAAATGAGGCGTTGTCGGGCCAGGAAAGTCGGGCTAACCCACCTACCCTATTTTGTTAGGCCTAGCTTGACTGGGCCATTTTTCTTTGAATTTAGGGCGGTTGACATGTCATTCACCTATAAGTTCTTTGAATAAAAAAAAAAAAACAAATAACACGTCGTCTGTTTTGCCTACTTTCGGCCACTATGGTGGTTTAGAAAGCACTGAGCCGAATCGCCTGTTCACTGGGTTTTTATCTATGTAGAAAATTGATTGATTTTATAAATGTTGTATTTTTATTTTAATATTTCATTAGTAAAATATTAATTGATAAAATCGTGAAAAATGGTTTATTTTAACAAAAATTGATTGAATATTGCTATTGCTATTTTTTTTATAAAATTTGTTAGAAAATTTGCTAAGTAGGTTAACTGATTTGTTAGAAATTTTTTGCAACGGATATTCTGATTAAAAAACACAAAAAAACGGTTTAAAAAAGTATAAGCTGAAAAAAGGTAATCTGTTTCTTAAAAGGGAAAGAATTTTAATATTTAATTAGTAAAATTATAATTTATGAAATCTGTATGATTAAAATGGAAAGTGGTTTGTATATTTTTTAATCGCAGATAATGTAGGTAATATTATTTTTATAAGTTGGCTTTTTCCCCACTGATATTAGACCCGACACATTATAAATAATTTTTTTCCTGCAGAAATAAATGTACATAATTTATGTGATATAATTAGTTATTTCAATATTTAATTACTAAAATTGCAATAGATAAAATATTTTAGAAATGATTTTTTGGTTTGTATAATTAGTATGGTTGCCAACACATTACGCGATATTTTTTTTTATGCAGAAAACTTATTGATTTTTGACATGTTGTAAGTAGTTGTTTAAACATTTAATTAGTAACATTATAATAGATCAAATATATCACAAATAAAAAACAAAATTTGTTGGTGAGGGTTCGAACCCTGCGCTGGAAATCCAGACACGCGAGCGAGCCGCTTCGGCCGAGGTATTTTAGTTAGTGTTTTCCACCATAAAATGTATAAAAGGCATCTCGTGCAGAAAAAAACAGATGCACATACACGCTGAAGTAAAGGGAAAATGGTCGATCCACGAGTGCACATGAGTGTGCGTGCATAGTGGATTGGCCGACTGCTTTAGTTATATAGTAATTTTTAAGAAATAATTTTGAACAAAAGAGCACAAAATTAAAATTCACAACAATATTTTTTTATAAGATTTATTCATCATATTATTAAAATAAATTAAATGTATTTAATAATCGTTGATATAAATTTTTTCCTGCAAAAAATCCGAGGTCATTTTTTTCTCTTCATATATTTTTAGGTGATAATATGCAATAAATCTTAAAAATATAATAATGACTTGTTTTCCATTTCAAAGGAACAGATGTAATCGAGACAAAAATGACTTGTATCGTTTTTAATTGTAGATAACCTAGATAAATTTATCTATTTTTGTTCTTGAGTTGTCTTTTATGAATGATGTAATTGAAATGGAAAGTGGTCTTGATATTTTTAATTGTAGAGAACTTAGGTTAATTTGTCAAAAAAAATTCAGTTGTCTTTCCCCCCAATAATATTAGATCTCACATATCATAAATAAGAATATTGTAAATTTTTAAGAAATAAACATAAGTTTTTGCTTCTTATAATCACCTATTTACCATCTAAAAAGAACATCTGTAATCGAAGCAGGAAGTGATCCGCATATTTTTAATTGTAGATAATCTAGGTAAATTTGAAAAAAAAATTGAGTTGTTTTTTCTCTAAAGTAATATTGGATTTGAAATATATATAAAGAAAATTTAAGAAATAAATTTAAGAAAAAGAGTATAAAATTTATATTTTTTATCATTAACAACAGAGTAACCAAGAAAAGAATTAAATTATTATTATAATAATTATTATTTTTATTTTTCTGCTAATAACGAAAGAAAACAAAATGAAAGACTAAAACAATTATAAAAGCCTCAACAAAAGAAAAACAAATTATCATTGTTATTACTGTAAAAACAATAAAAGTTATCAAATTATCTCGAGAGAAAAATCTAAAAATATTAATAAAAGAGTAAGCAAGAAAAAATGACAATTATTATTATTATTATGTTAAAAATGAAAAAATAAATAAATGAAAGATTAAAAAGATCTTAAAAACTTTAAGAAAAGAAAAAATATCAAGTAAAAAAGTCATTTGATATAAAAATAAAAAAACGAATAAAAACAAAAAGAAAGAACAAATAGGAAAAAAACACAAATATTAATTTGCATATGACCATAGATAGAAAACAAAATTTAAGATCTATTTTTTTCTAAAAAAATATCACCTCAACAAATAAGAAAATAACAGAAATTAAAAATCAAAATGAAGAGTACACTTATATATACATTGAAAAAGTAGAGATTATTTTGGAAATAAAAAGAAATAAAAGGATTAAAAAAATTAAAGTATAAGGGATGAAATGAAAATCAAATATAAAGGGATGAAAATCCAAAATTAAAAGTATAAGGGCCAAAATGAAAATTGAATATAAAATCAAATTTAATAAAAGGATGAAATTGAAGAAATCAAAACTTTTGTACCGTATTTATTGCATAATTTAAACCCAATCAGAAAATTAAAAGAAGGAGGATCAAGCGATACATTGACATTCAATCAATTCCAATCGGAGGACCCAATTGAACTAAATCAAAAGTTATATACTAAAAATCAGGAGAAAAACGAAATTGAAAGTAAAGGGACTAAAGTTAAATGTAACAATACATGGGGACTCCCGCACGTGCGGGAGAGAGAAACATAGCCGGCGCTTTCAACCGCCCTCCGCCGTGTCCACGGACGTTTTACACTACACGCGCCACCGCGGAGGAAGCACTACGTTGAGACGAAGCGAAATAGACTCGAAATATCTTCTCCGACCGCCTTATTAGCTCGCACGCGCCGCCTCAACAGGCGTGGGGAGAATAAAGGCTCTGGCGCGTGAAAGGCATGCTCGACATGCAACAGAAAAATAATTAAAAAAGTAGGTCAATTACTCGTCCCGCCCTTGTTCCCAATCCGTCTTTTTGTCTTATATGGGGTTAAAGTAGTAATTAGCCAATTTCGAATAATAATAAAATAACTAGCAGACCGGCGGTCCGGACCGGACTAGTCCGGTCTGCTGAGCGTAATGACGACGCAACCCCTAATTATGGCGGCGGAAGTTGTCGTTTATGGGGGTAAATTCGCTATTGTACTGTTCATAAAAGGAAAATTCAAAAAAAGGTAGACGAACAACGCATCACACCGGATCAAATTGCGAGTACACAATGCACTTGAGTCAGCGTGCACAGTAGAAAATCGAGTTGTTTTAGCTCTTTAGGTAATGATTGATCATTTTTAATTCTAAGAAATGAGTTTTTAAGAATTATATGCCAGGAAAGTGTAAAAATAAATACACACACTATTGTTCATGAAATATATTGAAAGTGCAAAAATAAAAACAATAAAATATATATTATAAAAAAATAAAATGTTTATCAACTTTGATTTTATAAGAAATAAAATTATAGTATAATTCTTTTTGTCTCTTAAGTTTTTTCATATAATATATATATATATATATATATATATATATATATATATATATATATATATATATATATATATATATATATATATATATATATATATATATATATATAAACATTACAACTCGAAACGACACGTGAAATATTTTATACCAATATAAAAAACAAAACTGAAGCCGAAACGACATCGAGAATGTTATTCAAACCTTATTCAAGACAGAAGCGAATTTAATTGTTCATTCTATTACATAATTGACCTGGTCATTATGGTCGATTAGTTGAAACAAATTATGTATTTTATTTTTACTAGCCGATGTAATTAAGAACTCATCGCTCTACTCGAATGAACTCAGAGCTCATCATCAGCAATAGATTTCGGTGGTTCTTTCGTCACCCTCGATTTCCCAGACAAGCGGCGGATGTGCTTAAACTATCCAGCTACACCTCGTCGGTAGAAAACGAGTTAGAATCGTGTGATTGCAGGTGGCGTGCTCACGACTGCTCAGTGATCGAACAGATGCGATCACGCTGTGATGATTATGGGGAGATGGAAAAAATCAATTTGGTCCCTCAACTTTAAATTGGTTGAATCGTACCCCCAATCAGTCTTAAACTTTTAATTTTGTGCAATTGTATCCCCGTCAAAAAATTAATGTTAGCCTTAAAGTTGCGTGCCTTTTTTATTTTGGTCCTTAGCTTCCAATTTATGCTATTTGACCCTCAATTGACTATTAAACTCTCAATTATTTCCAATTGGACCCCTGATTTCGCACAAATGGCTTGGAAACAATTCAGTCTCCAAAAATTCCCAACATCTCAATTGAACCCAAATTAAATTCAAAAACTTGATTTTTTCACTGATTAAGCCCTTAATAAAATTAATTTGACCAACTTAAAGTATAATTAAATCCTTGCACTTAATTAAATCCTTCAATTGGACCCTAAATTAATTCCCGAACATAATTATATTTTTAAATTGGAAGACGATTAAATCAAATTGGTCCATAAAAATATAATTATATCCCCCGATTTAATTTTTAAATAGATTTATCCGATGATAAATTATTTTTTCCTTAAATCTGTATTTTCCTCTATTTTTAGGGACAAACGAGATTCAATTAGACTCTCGAAAACAATCAAAATTTGCACATTGATTTTTCTAAGAACGCCTCTCTGTTTTATTTTAACCTAGATATTTGGTGATGACAGTTGCCCCCCCCCCTTCTTTACAATGCTTATGACTAAAGTTTTGTAAAAGACTTTAGATAGTAAGCGTTGTAAAGAAAAAGAAGAGTGGATTTACCACATTAGTAAATGGTTGATCCATCCAGAAATAAGGATGAGGGCTATAAAGCGCACTCAGAAGGAAATGGTAAGATAGGGCTAGAAAGTGAACTACCTAAGGATTGAGGCCTAAGGAGGACACTTAAAGGATGGAAGAAAATGATGATGGTAAGAGCGCAAAGATAATATTGTTTTAATGGGTAACCTACCCCGGTGAATCATGTGAATGGTCTCATTGTAAATGACACAGGAAAATGGTCTCATTGTAATTGATGACTGAACCAAGTGAGAATGGTGAAGGTGGTAAGAACAAAGAGATGGTCTTATTGTGATGGGCAACCTGCCCAGATGGAAGCAAAAAGTGGTGATGAAGATTTCATGGGATGAAATATAGGGCTAGAAAGCTCGCTATCTAGGATCTATGGTCGAGGGTTGGAAAACGTACTCAAACAAGGGGAATAAGGATGGAAAATGCAATATCTTGATTGATGGTTGGAAAACACGCTATTTTAGCTTATGGTTAAGGGTTAGAAAACACACTTAAACAAGGAGGATAGGGATGGAAAACACACTATCTTAATTGGTGGTTTGAGGGTTGGAACACTCACTCAAATGAGAAAAAGAAATGGCTAAGAAGTGCACTATCCTAATTAGTGGTTGAGGGTCGGAAAACTCACTGAAATGAGAGGAAAGGAATGGCTAAGAAGCGCACGATCCTAATTGATAGTTGAGGGTTGGAAAACTCACTCAAATGAAAAGAAAGGAATGGCTAAAAAGCGCACGATCCTAATTGATAGTTGAGGGTTGGAAAACACACTTAAACAAGGAGGATAGGGATGGAAAACACACTATCATAATTAGTGGTTTGAAAACGCACACGAGAAGGAAGAAAAATAGGGTTGGAAAACACATTATTTTAGCTTATGGTTAAGGGTTGGAAAACATACTTAAACAAGGAGGATAGGGATGGAAAATACACTATCTTAATTCGTGGTTTAAGGGTTGAAAAACTCACTCAAATGAGAAAAAGGAATGGCTAAGAAGTGCACTATCCTAATTAGTGGTTGAGGGTCAGAAAACTCACTGAAATGAGAGGAAAGGAATGACTAAGAAACGCACGATCCTAATTTATGTTTTCATCTTTTTATGGATAGAAAATTAACTACTTATTTTTTATTTGATTATTGCAGGTCTTCTCACAATTTATATTTTATTTTTAAATATAATTTAAATTGAATTATTAAATGAACTAATCTTAATATAATGAATTTAATAATTCAAATATCCAAATTTTGAGATTATATTTGTTTGACTTTGTGTTTGTATTGTATAATTTATAGTTAATTTATCTTGAATTTAAATTATACTTGTTAAATTAATATTTTTTTCATATATATATATATTAATTATATATGAACATTACAACCCCCGAAACAGCACGCCAAAATATTTTATACCAATAGAAAAAACAAAACTGAAGCCGAAACGACATCGAGAATGTTATTCAAACCTTATTCAAGACAGCAATGAATTTAATTGTTCATTCTGTTACATAATTGATCTGGTCATTATGTTCGATTAGTTGGAACAAATTATGTATTTTATTTTTACTAGCCAGTGTAGTTAGGAACTCATCGTCTACTCGAATGAACTCAGAGTTCATCATCAGCAATAGATTTCGGTGGTTCTTTCTCGTCGCCCTCGATTTCCCAGCAAGCGGCGGATGTGCTTAAACTATCCAGCCACACCTCGTCGGCAGAAAACGAGTTAGAATCGTTGTTGCGGTGCCATGACCACTGCGCCCGAGTTTCATCCACCATCCTCAGCCGTCCATGGCCGAAGCTCGCCTCTCGATACAGAGAAAGAGGCGACGCAGGGTTTTTAAACCTAGAAATTGCAGATGATCAGCATGCATATAAATTTAATATTAATAGCTGAAATTATGGGTTCTGCAAAAGTGAAAGCGGAATGGAGATGGAATACTTACGTCAATGCAGGTCCTTCACGATTCCCCCCATCCCCGATTGTTATATACATAGGGCCGCATGGATCCGCCTTGTTGTCATAAATCCTTGTCTGCAACCCAGCATAACACAGGCGGCTTGCGGGTAAGGTGTTTTTATACACACACACAACCACACACAATTACACACCTCATAATCTAGACGTGTCAAGTTAATTTATAAAAATTGAATAAAAGAATGAAATAATCAGAACCCAAAAGAAAATTAAAGTTTTTTAAAAAGTAAACCTAAAATATCTATTCTAAAGACAAATTATTTGGACTTAATTTCAAACGATAGTAAATCTCTCTTATTATATTTTTTTAATCTTTTAATGTTAAGGAGCTATTTTATATAATTAATATTATTCTTTGACACACCCTTTCAAGTAAAAATTACATGAGCTTGAAAGTTACACAAGCTCACATTACCTTGCGCTTGATTTTTATCAAATAGAATGAGGTTGGTGAGATTTGACACCATGTCAAGGAACCGTCTCATCTAAAAACTTATACTATTAGCTGAGACACCAAGATATAATCTATATTATTATCTAACATTTAATTATTTTATTTTTTAGAAAAAGGAAATTTAAATTTTGATTCCCTTTTTTAATATTTCTTTCATTCATCCCTTAATTGATTTGTTCTATTCTACGTGGCTTGACAGAAACCATCAATCTATCAAAACTAAATAATACCATTAATCAATCTCTTACACTATCAGCCATGAACATGGATGAAGGGATGATCATGGCACTTAACCAATTATTGAAAGCACAAGTTCTAGTGTGACAAAAATTAATGAACTACAGGGGCAAGTATGACGAATATCCTGAACTTGAGGGACCATGAAATGTATTTTACCTAATAAATAAAATACTGTAAACCGGGTGAAGTGGACTCACAAATCGTTCATATGCATGGACATGGCCTGCAAACACAGCATCAACTCTTGCCTTGTACAACATCTCTTCCATGGCTTTTCTCATGCTCTCTCCCTCGCCTTGATGGGCATTATTGGTATTATACCAGGGGGCATGCAGCAGCACGATGAGCCACGGTGTCTTCTTCCGATCAATGCTGCTCAGGTCAGTTTCCAGCCACCTGTACTGATCGGAGTTCTCGTCATAATCTGTGTAAGATCCCAACATTATAACATGAGCGCCGGCAACGTTGAAGGAGTAGTACAAATTCGAGCTTGAATTGCTCTCCTCATATGGCATTAACCACCGTGCATTGTAGGCCTTGAAGCCACGTGGCTGTATTATCGGGAAGATTTCGATCTCATGGTTTCCTTCAGTCACCATCCACGGCCGCCGGCTAGCAAGCGGCTCCACCAGGCGGCCAAATGAGTCCCACCGACGCTGGATGGTATCGGCGTAAGATAAATCACCCGGTAGCAAGAGCACATCGTAATCACGGCTGCTGGCATGTGTTAAGGTCGAATTAGTCCATTCTGTTTGCCCTAGATCTCCTGTAAATTAAGTTTAAGCAAACTTGTTTAACAGTTTTTCAGGAAAAACAATTCTTGTACTAATTATAATCTGTTTCCGGATATTTTTGCTACTGAAAAAATTCTATATTAACTTGTTGTGCTAACGCATGCATGGGGACATGTTAACCATAGTTATTAAATTGAGCTGCTCAGTAATTCAAAGACATAAAACTTCAGCCGACCAAGTTGATTCACCTAGAACAAGGTGAAGCCTGGACATACGAATTTCAGAGATTCTTTTTTAATGTTTATTCAATTGGAAAACCTAAATAATTTTGCTTTGGAGTTGATTCGGTTGATCCAATAAACTTATCTTATAAGTTAGGTTTGATAATTATAATTTTAAATCAAGAGTGGAATTGAAGACATGCTAAGACAATGACTCCACACATATCAAATTCTTTGCAAATGCCTAAATGATCTCATATCCTAAATTTTTTTTGGATGCGAGGAAACTCATCCCATCAGAAAACGTATTTTATGGGTCTATGTAAGCGAGTAAAACCCCAACTGTCTCAGACTCTAACAAGGGATGTGTTCGTCCTGACTCAGACTTGCGATCTCAACAGATCGCAAGGTCTCTGTCATTACGTTACATCATTTGAGACATCCTAAATATTTTAATATAATGCTTGCTTAAAACTATCTATTATTTTGTTGATTATGGAATTTTACGAGTAATTATTGCATACAAATCATCCTAGAAGTTTTTTTTTTTGGTAAAGATCGGGGCAAATGCTCTTGTAAATTAATCGAGGAATAGTAGACCCAATCAGGTCATACAACAAAGTATAAACTCCCGGGATAATTAAATGACGTGATTTTTCAAATATGCCAGTTTTTCTTACAGCATAGTATGTTTTTTTTTTTATCATTACCATATATCATTTGTTTTTCCTGCATGACCATCAGTAATACATGGTCATGAAATGATTTATAAGCAAAATGCTTACCAATCACGACGAATTCAAGCGGAAAAGTTGCCGGAGGAGTCTTGAAGGATAACTCAGGGCCGGAACCTCCACATCTATAGTAATAAACTGTTCCAGGCTCCAACGGTCCAATCTTCACATGGTGTATCTTGCCGGAGCTATAGAAGAAATAACGATAGGAAGTGTGGTTTCCGGTGACCTTTGCACTATATGTTCCCGGTTGCTTTCCATATTCTACAATCGACGGCGCATGTTTATCATCTGTAATCCATGTAACTCTCATGTGATCTCTCCCCCCCAGCGAAACGTGCACCTAAAACCACACACACACACACAAATGTATATACGATGGATTATATATGCGTTGTATACATAATATTTACGGCTCGGAGAAGGGAGGAAAAGAGATTAATTAACCTGCTGGGCTGCAGATTCCGATCCGTGATGATGAGGAGTGAAGATGATGTTGCGAGCAGGAGGTCGAGAGTAAGTTTCATCTTTTGATGCGCAGCACCGTGAGGAAAATTGGTGGAGGAGGAGGAAGATGAAAGTCACAAGAGCATGCAGAGATTTCTCCATTTTTCCTTTTTATTGATTTGAGAAGGCTAGAGATCGATCGATGCATGGAGGAGGGGTAATTGAAGATGGGTTTCAGAGTTTGAAATAATAGTTTATCAAGTCGGATTGCAATGGCGTAAAGTAAGATAATCGGAATATTTTTTGGATATGCTTGCAGCAATCAAACTTCCAAGATGGAACCACCTGGTGCATGGGAGTTTGTCGTTTGTTAACGACCTCCTGTTTTTTTCTTTTTTCTTTTTTTAATAATGTGATGAACGGCCAGCATCGATTTCATTAAAATCCCCCTATATATATATATGTGTGTGGCGTATGCTTATCGTTTATTGTAAAATAAAGTCAGCAAGTGATATTTTCATATTATAATAACTATATAATTATAATTATATTTTTAGAAAAAGGTTATTCCGTAAATACAATGGTGGCCAACACACCTGAGTTTTTGTTGGTAACAAGCACATGTTTTTTTTTTTGCCCCGTTGTTTTTAAAATTTTAAGTTTTATTGAATTTTAATATATAGTATTGTGTTAATTATGAACTAGTTTTTGTATTTTTTTTATCATATAATAATTGTTTTTTAAAATTAAATTCAATGCAATCTCAGATTAATTTTGTATTTTTATTTGAAAATATATCAAAATAAAATATATTTTTTAAATAATTATTTTTATCAACACATTAATTTTCCTTTTCTTTTTCTAGCTCTTTTTTTAACAATTGTTTTTAATTGCTTAGTACGTTAAAAAATATTATTATATTATGTTAATGTAAAATAGGTGACTTGTTACTTTTATAAAATAATTAAAGCAGACAATGTCTGCTCCTAAGAAACTAAAAAAAAAAAGAAGAATAGCTAGCTCTTAGGTGCGACCTTACTTATATTATATATTTTTTCATGAATCCCAATCTAATTTTTTAAACTATTTATTTAAAATATATTGCATATATTATTTAATTATGTACCATTCAATTTTTACTTTGTTTATGAATAGGATTATAGTTATATTTTAAAACCATTTGGAAGTGTTCTTTCAAACATTAGCAAGCGAACGTCTATTTTGCTTATCATATATCAGTACAATGTTAAATGTTTATTTTATATTTCAGTAATTTTGAAAAGAAAAATTTGAAGTGCTTCATTAAAAAGAATGAAACATGTAATGTTCTCCACTTTATACATATATTACCTATATATATATATATATAGAGAGAGAGAGAGACACACACACACACACACATTACCTTTAATATAAAACACGTACTAGTTTTACTGGACTAATCTACAGTAACCTTTACTATTAATCTACGTTTTGGAGCCATAAAAATATTTTGAGGCGATCGAGTTGGTCCTAGGAACGCGATGTTATGGTTGTCTTCCGAGAGGGCGTGGGTTTGAATCCTACTCGACATATTTTTTTTTGCCACGGTATCAATACATTGTATTATACATTGTCGTAAACTATTAGCGACATGTTGAGGTAGCCGTGATGGTCCACAACGCGCACCATGACGGAAGAGGGAGCGGGTTCGGATCCCGCTTCAGACATATTTTTTGTTTATTTTCTTTTTTGTTCTTTTTTATTATGTTTTTTTCTAATTATTTTTTTCATTTTTTCAAGGATTTTTTTATTTTCTGGTTATATTTTTTTCACTTATATATATATTAACTCAAGCGCATCACAATTAATCCTCTAATTCAATTTTTTATTTGATTATTGCAGGTCTTCTCACAATTTATATTTTATTTTTAAATATAATTTAAATTGAATTATTGAATGAACTAATCTTAATATGATTAATTTAATAATTCAAATATCTGAATTTTCTTATTTTTTTAATGATGATAATAATTTTATGTTAGTTATTTTATTAAAACCTACTAAACAGATAAATTTATATCAGTTTAAAATTCATATATTTTGTAGATAACTTGCACTTCACAGTAATTCTGCACAGATTTATTATTTTGACTAAATTTATATTATAACAAAAAAGACGATTAATATTTTTTATATTAAAAAATACGGTGTCGCTCATGGAGCATTGGCTAGTGTGTGTAGTTGAACTTAGGGTGAATTTGAACTTTAGTCCTTGAATCTGTAAAGACTACTACATGATAGTCCCATTCATGTTATTTTATTAACTTAAGATAGAGTGCACGAATTCCTTATTGATATAGTCGGTCACGCACATGCGTGTTTTAGAAGTCAAGAAAACAAGGTACGATTCTTTTGAGATATTAAGGATAAAATAAAATAAAATAAAATAAAATAAAATACTTGTAGAAGATCCGAGCCAGTAACTCATCAATTTCCATACTTATGCTCCAAGCATGTGGGGGACAGAATTTCTAGGTTATATTAAAGGGAAAGGGAATCAATTATCATTTTTTTTTTTTCTATATTATCGTTTATTTTACTAACATGGGTTGTGTGTAATTCGACTAACACGGGTCCTGAAATTAACGACTATGTAAAATTTTAGTGACCATTATATTATCAATCACTTGAACATGAGATCACATGGAAGCTCCTGGTATTCATTTAAAATAATGTTTTTTTCCTAATAAATAATAATATAAAAACCAACCTCCCTGATTTTAGAATTAGTCTCTTGATTGAAATATAACTATAATTTATTCAGTTTCAAACTGTCAGTCGAATTAAATTATAACAAGACATGATTATAGACTGAAATAATTTTATTTTATTTTATTATTATTTTAATTAATAATTAAATATTGTTTTTACAAATCCAAAAATATTAAACAACCCCAACTAAAGTAAATAACATATTCATGAAAATCTAAAATAATCTAATTACTTGAAAACTGTATGATGGACTTGTTATCAAAAAGGAAGTAGCCCGAGGGTTTGAGTTCTAATCAATAATTAGTCGGGTTTAAATAACTGGAATCATATATTTATTTTATATTTATATATATAATAACCAATAATTAACAACTTGATTTTCATACTTCAGAGACTATATATTTAATATTAAAATAATTGATGTAGACATATATTAAAAGGGAAGGATGGGGCATACATATATTGATATCATAAAGTAACATTTTATTTTATAATAGTAAGTATTTAGTGCATCCCGGTATCTAGATAAACAATTAAAATCTTAATTATTTCAAATTTTTATAAAAATATCGAAACCTTATGTCGCACCCCAAAAATGGTCGGTGAGCTGCGCCAGTAGCGACTGGTCCCCATGAGCAGGGGATATTATTATCTGTCGGGGGAATTATTTATTTTTTGTAACAAAAGGAGTCGCCACCTAGTATTACGGTTACTAGGAAACCTATGACTGGTCTTTCAGAGATTCTAGGGTAAGGGACTGGTTGCGTAAAGGGAAGGTTTTAGCACCCCTAATACGCCCTACCGAGGTAAGTCTGCTTGGTGTTTTTGTTTGTCTTATGATTGCTAAAATATTTTTAAAAATTTTTTACATGTTGCCGATATATCATTTACGCCGAATATTTTGGATAAAATTTATCCAAACTCCGAAAACAATAATGTGAATCACCGAAAAGTTTTTTTATATTTTTTTGAATATTGGCCAATACCCTTTGAATTTTACAAACATGTTGTAAAATCTCAAAATGCAAGAAATGATTTTTCTTTAGCAAAATCCATGCTAAACTCATTTTTCTTCAAAAATCCAAGATAATATGTATTATTTTCAAAACAAACAATTTTTAAAATATGCTAGTGTATTGGCCTTATGCAAGAATAATAACACATTTTTCTAGATTTTTTTTGTATAAAAAATAAAAATATTTTTTATATTTTTTTTATATTTTTTTAATATTTTTTTTTCATTATTTTCATTATTATATTATTATTATATTATATTATTATATTTTCGGGTGAGTGGATCGCCAACTCACTCTATTTAAATCTGGTCACCAACTCATCGGTCTCGGTCGGTGATGACCGACTTACTGGCCGATGCTGGCCGTGGCCGGATGAATCTCGGGTCTGGGCCGTGGCCCAGACGAATCTCGGGTCTGGGTCGTGGCCCAGACGTCTCGCGGGACCGGGTCGGGCCTGTGCCCGACCCGACCCGGTTGGCTACAGTAAAATTTTGCACCAAAGGAGACGATGAACAGTAAAAAAACAGGATTTTCAAGTGCGATGAATGGAGATTCTGTTAATACCTTCGTGTAGAGGGCGTTGATGTGGTTCTTCCTGTCGTGGTAGAATCGGGAATGGTGGTCTGAGCTCGCCGGAAAAGGCAATGGAAGTCGCCGGAGCTGCTGCTGTGATGGGGCTGTCGTTACTGTTCTTCACCTGCGATGGAGCTTAGGGTCGCCGGAGTATGGGGAGCTTCTGGAGGTGGTTCTTTGTGGACTGAAATGGTAGCTAGGGGGAAGAAACAAGGCGTCGGTTGGGGGCTTTTTTTCGAAAGAGAGAACAGGGGGAAGAGAGAACCGAACGGGGCTGCTGTTTTTGTGAGGCAGTTGACAGTGATCGAGAGGGAGGGAGAGGCGATGGTGATGCTGAAATGAAGTGTGGTCACCGGAGTTTTTTCTTCACACCGAGAGAGAACAACTTACCGAGAGAGAGAACAGAGGTCCCTGGTTTCGGTGTCTGAGAGAGAGAGCAAACAGACCGAGCGGGAAGATGAAGGTGAAGAAAAAAACTTGAAAACCGAATCTCCACCGAAACGAAAGTTTTCGTCCAAATTCTCTTCCTCCCTGCTCACTCTTCTTCTTTTTCTTATATGGCGACAAGTTCAAAAATAAAACGGGTTGTCTGGCTTTCGAAACATGGGTTTCGGGTGGCTCAAGGAAAAATCAGGATGGGTAGCTCAATGTGCATGCCTTGTCTGAAAAAAAAGAAAAAGTGGGGTCTTCGGGTGGCTCAAGGTTAATATATATATATATATATATATATATATATATATATATATATATATATTGGGTATAAAATACAGTTTGGGTCCCCCCATTTGTTACTCCTCTAATTGCACCCATAATTCAACTTTAATTTATGATCTTGTGCAATTATATCCTTGTGAAAAATTCAAAGTTAACTTTATTTTTGCACACCTTTGGTCCTTGATTTTTATCTGTGCAATATGGCTCCCCACTCGACCGTAAAACTCTTATTTTGTTCAATTAGGTCCCCAATTTCGCTTAATTGGCTTGAAAAATTCAAATTGACCAACGAAAATTCAAATACCAACAATTGAGCCAGAATTAAATTTAAGCGCTTGATTTCTTATTGACTAAACCTTTAATAAAATTAATTTGATCCATTTAAAGTATAATTAAGTCGTCAAGCTTAATTAAAACCTTCAACTGCACCTAAATTAATTCCTGAATATAATTATATTAACCAACGTCTGTATCAAATCGGTCCATAAAAAATATAATTATATTTTATGACTTAATTTATACGCGGATTTATCTCATAATAAATTACTTTAGCTTTGGATCCGCGTTTTTCATTTCTGGGCACAAAAAGGGTACAATAGATTTTTCAAAAATGTTCAAAATTTTAACTTGATTTTTCTACTGACACCATCTCCCATTTTTTATTATTTTTTCTTATTTTCTGATAGTTTTAGGGCATGACCCAAAATTGGGTTACAACGATTGCCCCTTCTTTACAATACTTGCGACTAAAGTCTTTGTAAAAGACTTTAGCTTAGTAAGTGTTGTAAAGAAAAACACGGAAATTGTCTCATTGCAACGCATAACTTACCCGGGTCTTATTATGACAGGTGACCACCCCAACTTAGAAAGGAAAGAGGTCTCATTTTTCCGGGTGACCGACCCTAGTTAGTGAGGTCTCATTTTTACGGGTGACCGACCCTAGTTAGTGAGGTCTCATTTTTATGGGTGACCAGACCCTAGTTAGTGAGGTCTCATTTTTCTGGGTGACCGACCCTAGTTAGTGAGGTCTTATTTTTCTGGGTGACCGACCCTAGTTAGTGAGGTCTTATTTTTACGGGTGACCAGACCCGAGCTATCATGGTCTCATTTTTATGGGTGACCAGACCGGATATCATGGTCTCATTTTTATGGGTGACCGACCACGCTATCATGGTCTCATTTTTCTGGGTGACCGACCCGGATATCATGGTCTCATTTTTATGGGTGACCGACCAGGCTAGCATGGTCTCATTTTTATGGGTGACCGAGCCGGATATCATGGCCTCATTTTTATGGGTGGTCGACCGGATATCATGGTCTCATTTTTATGGGTGACCGACCCGGCTATCATGGTCTCATTTTTATGGGTGACCGACCCGGATATCATGGTCTCATTTTTATGGGTGACCGACCCGGCTCGAGGAATGAAACAACACCCCTTTCTCCAATCATCTACCGCGGTTTGTCGAGATTTTGCTTCTTCATGTCTTTCCTGATGCGAAATTGCATCAACTTTCGCCACACCTTTCCTGTCAAATTAGTGTTATGACAATAATATGCATGTCTTGTTACCTCTTCTGAAACATAGGTCCCCCCTCTCTTCATGGTGGATGCCCTATCTTTATGCTTGGCGGCGAGACTCTTTTGTTCCACATGGGACCCCTTATAGCTCCATTGTAGTTTTTCTATTTTTTATTCATGTCTAAAAACAATATATACTTGAAAGAATTTCAAACAATGGTTTTTATTTGCAAATTGACACTTTTAAAACAAATCGCTATTTTATAATTTTGCCCCCAGCGTGGTGCACAAAAATGATAGAACGTAAATAAATATTATAAGATCATGAGCTTTGGAAAAGATTTCTTGCAAGAATTCCTGGCCGAATTTTATCTATTGGGGAAGGTTACAACATTAGGCATAATATTTCTTTACAGAGTCGGAATTCACAGGCCTAACTAAATCTTCTCCATCCATTCTAGATAATAGCAAAGCTCCTCCTGAGAATGACTTCTTCACCACATATGGGCCTTCATAGTTTGGGGCCCATTTACTCTGATCTTGCCCTGGTACAAACAATATCTTTTTTAACACCAAATCGCCTTCGTGGAATTTTCGAGGTCGGACTTTCTTATCATATGCTTTGGCCATCCTTCCTTGGTATAATTGATGATGACAGATTGCGGCTAACCTCTTTTCATCGATCAAATTCAATTGCTCATATCCGACCTTTGCCCATTCCGCTTCATCTAGTTCGAGTCTATCAAGACTCTTAGTGATGGGATTTCTACCTCTAAAGGCATTACCGCCTCCATCCCATATACCAACATGTATGGAGTGGCTCTGTTGAGGTCCGAATCTAGCGATGCGGTATGCATGAAGAGCAAATGGCAACATTTCATGCCAATCCTTATAGGTGACTACCATCTTCGAACAATCTTCTTGGCGTTCTTGTTAGCAACTTCTACAGACACCATTCATCTTGGGCCTATAAGGAGAGGAATTTGAATGTTTGATCTTCCATTTAGCACAAAGTTACATTATCAACTTCCCATTGAAGTTTTGGGCATTATCGGTTATAATCTTTTACGGTGGCCTATACCGAGCATATCAGATCCCTCTCAATGAACTTCTTTACCACCTTTTGTGTTACATGAGCAAATGACCCGGCCTCTACCCATTTTGTGAAGTAGTCAATTGCCACGAGAATGAACCTGTGACCATTGCTGGCTTTTGGGTTGATAGGTCCAATCACATCGATCCCCCACATTGCAAAAGGTTATGGAGATAACAAATTAAATAGAGGTATCGGAGGGGCATTCATTTTGTCCCCGTAGATCTGACACTTGTGACATTTGCGGACATAGTCAATGCAATCCTTCTCTAATGTCATCCAAAAGTAACTAGCTCTTTGTATTTTCCTTGCCATCATATATCCACTAGCATGGGTCGAGCAAATCCCTTCATGCACTTCTCGCAATGCGTTTCTAGCTTCAACCCCATCTAGGCATCTCAGCAAAGTCCCATCAGATGACCTCTTATATAAAACATCTCCATCAAGGTAAAAATCCATTGCCAGCCTTCTCAAGGTCTTCTTTTCGATGTTGGATGCCCCCATGGGATAAGTCTGATTTTGGATGAAGTTCTTGATATCGTAGTACCAAGGGTTTCCATCTATTTCTTCTTCGACTGAGCAACAATGAGACGGGTTATTTCTGACGTTGATGTGTATCGGCTGTAAGTTTTGCCCGAAGTTTATTCTAGCCATAGAAGCTAGAGTAGCCAAAGCATCTGCAAACTGATTTCCTTCCCTTCCTAGATGCGTGAACTCTATTTCCTCAAACTCTTCAGCCAACTTAGATAGGTACTCTTGGTAGGGTATTAGCTTTTCTTCTTTGGTTTGCCATTCCCCTTTTACCTGACAAATAATTAGCATTGAATCTCCATATACATCTATCTTTTTTACGCCCAACTCCAATGCAGTCTCTAAACCAAGAATACAAGCCTCATACTCGGCTGTGTTATTAGTGCACCCGAATTGCAGTTTCGTTGACACTGGGTATTGTTTCTTGTCAGGCGATATTATCACTGCCCCCGCTCCATTACCACATATGTTCACAGCACCATCAAAGTACATAGTCCACCATCCGGGTTTTCCTTCCTCTACTGAAAACACATCCTCATCAGGGAAATCAAAGTCTAACGGCTCATAATCCTCCATAGCATGGTCTGCCAAGTGATCAGCGATGACACTCCCTTTTATCGCTTTCCTTGTCATGTACACTATATCATACTCGGATAGCAGAACTTGCCACCTAGCGATTCGACTGGATAAATAGGGCTTTTCACAGATGTACTTCAACGGGTCTAATTTGGAAATTAACCACGTGGTATGATACAACATATACTGTCGCAGCCTTTTTGCAGCCCATGCTAATGCACAACATAACTTCTCAATCATAGTATACCTAGACTCACACTCCATGAATTTCTTGCTTAAATAATAGATGGCCTTTTCCTTCCTTCCTGATTCATCCTGTTGCCCAAGCACACATCCCATCGCTGTTTCAGTCACTGTTAAGTATAAAATCAATGGCCTTTTTGGTACAGGGGGAACCAATAGAGGAGGTTTCAGCAAGTACTGCTTGATTTTCTCAAAAGCTTCTTCACATTCTGCGTTCCAAATGTCAGGATTCTTCTTTCTTAACAAACGGAAAATAGGATCGCAGGTTGTGGTTAATTGGGATATGAATCGAGCAATGTAATTTAACCTTCCCAGAAATCCCCTTACTTCCTTCTCAGTCTTCGGAGCTGGCATGTCCTGAATAGCCTTTACTTTTTCCGGATCTACTTCTATTCCTTTGTCACTCACCACAAATCCTAGCAATTTCCCAGACTTCACCCCAAATGAACACTTTGCAGGGTTAAGCCTCAATTTATATTTCCTTAACCTGTCAAATAATTTCTTCAATATTTGGACATGGTTCTCTCCTTTTCCCGATTTAGCGATCATGTCGTCCACGTATACTTCAATCTCCTTGTGCATCATGTCATGAAACAAAGTCACCATAGCCCTTTGATAAGTGGCACCAGCATTCTTTAACCCAAATGGCATGACTTTATAGCGAAAAGTCCCCATGGTGTAACAAACGTCGTCTTCTCCTTATCTTCCAGCGCCATTTTTATCTGATTATAACCAGAGAAACCATCCATAAAGGAATACACGGAGCTACGAGCTGCATTATCAACTAACATGTCTATATGTGGTAAAGAAAAATTATATTTAGGGCTAGCCCGATTTAAATCCCTAAAGTCCACACAGACTCGAATCTTGCCCTCCTTTTTGGGTACCACTACTATGTTGGACACCCATTGTGGATATTTGACCACCTCTAAGAAACCAGCATTCCATTGCTTTTCAATCTCTGCCTTTACTTTGATCAAAACTTATGGATGCTTTCTTCTTAGCTTTTGCTTAATCGGTTTGCATCCCTCCTCCAATGGTAACCTATGCACTACAATATTTGTATCTAGACCGGGCATATCCTCATAAGACCAAGCAAAAACATCTGTATAATCTCGAAGCAGTGCAATCAAGTCTTCTCTTTCCTTTTGCGTGATCAAAGTTCCTACCTTGAGTTCTCTTTGGCTTTCTTCAGTACCCACATTTATGGTTTCAAGTTCCTCTTTAGCGGGTTTCCAAACTTGTTCGTGTTGCTCTAATAATTTTGTGAATTCTTTAATGCTATTTTCATCACCATCTTCCTCTTCTACAACTATTATGTGCTCTTTATAATTCGGCCATTCATTCTCAGTGCAAAGTGCAAGTGGTGTTGTGGAAGTTCCACTTTCAGGGTTCCTGAAAGCGGAAAATGAGTGTAAATGCACCAAATAAAAATAAGAAAAGAGATGAACAAAAATGCATGATCTTCATAAAAATGCAGTTCACAACAAACAAAGATAAAATCCGATTGGCCGGTTAGGCCTTAAAACAAAACAAACCACAACAAATATAGAAAATATTGTTCATTACATTCTGAAAACCAATGGAGCTTCTTGGGTTTCCCAATTCTGGAACTTCTCTCCCTTGGCTAACTTCCGAATGCATGTCTGGGCAGTGGCTTCCTCTACAGCATAGATGGTCAGTTGTGGTAACTCTTCATCCTTTTTCCCTGACCGAGTCTTCTTATCAATGCTCTGAACTTCCTCCTTTTCCACAATATTTATGCTCATAGATGCCATCTTCTGAAGAAAACTCTTGTGTCCTGAATCAGGTTGTATGACATATGCTGCCTTTGGGAATGAGACTCTGATCGGAGGAATGACTAAACTCTCTTCTACAGGCTTCCTTCCCTCGATCCTCGCCATTCTTTTCTCTCTTCTTGCCAAGGCAGCCCGCTGGTAATCTTCTTTTTTAGGTTTATACCCCAGCCCAAATCTTTGTTCTGCAGCCTTCAGCCTTGTTATCCCAACCCATTCGAGTTTCTTCTTTGCTGCTCCAAATCGGACCGGAACCTTGTTCTTTAAGAGGCTTTTAGCGGCCATTTTAGTGGCCCCTGAGATCCTGGGTTTCCTTATTACGGTATTCTCCGGCACCCACTCGGTATTAACAACCTCAAATGCATGCAGGTTTCCATCCGTACAATCTTCAGCTTCAATAAATGGGACCGCTACATTTTTCATCACGGATATGGCTTCTTCGACCTTGACAAGTGACAAGGACACCATTGGCAATGTACTTCAAACGTTGATGCGATGAAGAAGTAATGACTCCGGCGAGCATGTATCCATGGTCTTCTTCCCAACAACATGCTATAAGAAGGGTGGATGTCCATCACCTGAAGGGTTACCAAGAAAGTTTGGGGACCTACGGCTAGCTCAACTTCGATTGCCCCAACACTTGCATCGGCGCACCATCATATGCTCTCGCCGTAATCCCACTTGGATGCATGTGAGAAGGATCTATCGGCATCTCCTCCAGAGCATGTGTCTTGGCAACACATTTAGGGCGGAACTATTATCGATGAGAACTTTACCGATGAGACAATCCTTGCATCCGACCGTGATATACAAAGGCTTATTATGGCCGGTTCCTTCGGTTCGGAGTTCATCTTCGATGAAATAGAAATAGTTTGATGCGTGAATCCTCCCTACCAGGTGCTCCATAGTCGTTTGCTCAATATTCGGGGCACATAGGCCTCGTTTAATACCTTCGCAAGGCATTTCGATGAGGCTCGAACTTAGTATTAATGACATGATGGAGATTTTGGCGGGGTTTTCTTCAACTGATCCACCACACAAGTACTCGCTATGCTTCATCAATTTCAGGAACTCATTCGTCTCTTCCTCCGTCACTTGGTTTATTTACCTCTAACTCGTTTTCAAGACCCACTACCTCTTTACCCTTGATTTTCCTTTGTTTTCCTAGCTCCTCAGGCGTGAAACATCGACCACTCCGGTCAAACCACCTATCTCGATTTGGACAAAAGGAAATTCGACGCTTGGGGTAGCAAGCATAGTTTCCAGGCATTGCTTTGTAGTTCACCTCCTTTGCACATGAGGGTTTATACAACACCAATCTCGAGAGTCCATTAGGTGTTGATTGGACCCTACACTTCTCTATCCCTGTTATCTCCTCAAGGTTTTCCCCATCCTCAATTCTTAACTCCCTAGAGTCAACATCCCGGTGACCTTTTGACTGAACTCAATACATTCGTCAATGTGATGCCCTCTTTGTTCGTGGAATGGGTAAAAGTCATTTCCGCTAATGTCATGATTAGCTGATCCCATCAAATGTCCAGATTGCACCAACATGTCGTATAATCCGGCCATGGTCACCTGAGAGCCCTTACTTTGTTATCGGTTTCTATTGCATTCACCCCACTACTTCCGCAGACATGTTTAGGCAAAGGGTTCAAACTCACGTTGGGTGGATCCTCAATGGTGATCCATCCGATCTTGATCAATTGCAATACCTTTCTCTTAAAGGCTGCACAAGTCTCGATACTATGACCCGCATTACCAGCATAGTATTCGCAAGTCAGATTAGGGTTGTGCCAGGCAGGGAAAGGCGGCTTCAAAGGGGGTAGTGGTAGGGGAGCAAAATGTCCAATGTTTAGTAATTGGGCATATAACTCTTTTAGGGTCATGGGCAAAGGTGGTAGTTCTTCAGTTTGTGGATAGTCTCTTCTTTGGTAGTTACTTGGGCTACTTGTGGGGAATCTTGGGTAGAAAGGTTGGTTTGGAGTGGTGGGTTTGGAGTGGTGGGTTTGGAGAAGTTGATGTTGGTGGTTTGGGGGGTAGGTGTTTGGTAGCTTTTGTAATTCTTCTCTTTCCCCTTGTACCTTTCTTCCACATTACTCACCTCCACTTCTTTTCTCTTCCCGATGAAACCCCTCTTCTCTACGGGTTCCATAATTCTTCCATTCCGGATTCCCTGCTCAATCCTTTCAGCAATCCGTACCGCATCAAAAAAATGTTGGGCTGAGCTTCCCATCAGGTGCTCATAGTACGGAGCTTTGAACGTGTTAGCAAACAGGGTCACCATTTCAGACTCTATCAATGGAGGTTGCACATTGACAGCTTGGTCCCTCCATCTTTGAGCATAAGTCCTTACAGACTCTTGAGCTCCTTTCTCCATTGTCATCAAGCTTGTCCTATCAGGAGCAATTTCGAGGTTGAACTTATATCGCTTCAAAAAGCATCCGCCAAATCAGCCCACTTTCGAATCTCGATATTGTCCAACCTCATGTACCGACTAAGAGTTGAACTCGTCAGTCGTCCTGGAAAAAGTAGATTAACAGCTTATCTTCATGTATTACCTCCGCCATCTTGTTATAGTAAGAACGAAGCTGGGTTTTCGGGCATTCTCTCCCACTATACTTGATGAATTCTGACACCCAGAACTTCCATGGTATCACAATGTTTGGCACCAAACATGCTTCACTCGCCTCGATTGGGTCGGATAGGTCATTCCCTTCAATCGCTCTTAATCTTTCCTCCAATGCGGACCACTTGTCATATCCCGCATGGCTGAACAATCTGGAATCTTGCGGTTCCTCATCCGTTAAGTCCAATGTAATAGGGATTGGAATGGGCCTAGTGGGTTCGGGCTGTTTCTTGGGGGATCTCGACCTCGAATCAGGGTGCCTCGGGGCATTGAACTGCCGGTGGTGCTTCTTCCGTCTGAGCTGACGTTCCTTCTCCATCTCTTGTTTTTAATACCCTTTCGAGCATGCTGGTTAAACGCGCCACATCGTTGCGGACAACTTCGAGGTCCTTCTAGTACGGAGATTCTGGCTCGATCCTTCCTTCGTTTTCCATTCTTCTTAGCCGGGTGTTGTGGATCTTCGCAGGGGGACCTATGTTTCGTGGTTGAGCTGGGTGTACATGAATGCATAAGCGAATGGAAGATGTATGTAGTAAGATGCAAATGCTTATATGAATGTATATGAAATGCAATGGGTTTCTCTTGCGAACAATTAATGGCCAAACACTTCATAGACAGGGATTTCTCATCACGTTGACGTTAGGAGTACTGCATTGCAAGTTATTTACTTAAGTTATATTCACCAAAAGACAGAATTTGCAACAGAGACAACACCCTTCTCATTGAATGGATAAGCTTGATACATTGTTTTGAAAAACACAAAAAGGACAAGCAAATTAAAATCTTTCATCTTCTCCCAAAGGTAGGAAAGCGAATCCACGGTTCTCAATTGACTCCAAGAAAGCATCGGTTTCAGCTAGATTTCGCCGATAACGGATGATGTCTCTCCCCACATTTCTAGCATTGTTCCTGATGACCCAAGCGTGCGCGGCAACTTCATCCATTTGTTTGTCCATCTTGGACAGTTTTTCAGTAAGCAGCAAGTTGGTTGTGTTCAAGGAAGTATTATTGGCATCAATCTGGTCCTTGTGCTTTTCTATCAATGCTAATTTTTCGGCTTGATGCTTTATCTTTACCCTCTCTTTGTTGAGCTTCATCTTCAGAGTTCTTATCTCGTCTTCTTTAATCACCAACTCTGCTTCACCAATTTCATTCTTCATAAGCTCCGCCGAACGACTCTCCGACATCACATATTTCTTGTACAATTCTTCATGCTTTTCAATTCTATCCATCAACTCGCACTGGACCTCTGCAAACTTCTCTTGGTAATATTCTATACTGTCTTGGCATTCATTATGTTCAGTCTTCAATGTGCTGAGGTCAGAGCAACTTTGCACCCATTTCTGATTCATCTCCGCTAATTCTTTTTCAATTCCCAATCTAGCATTTTCTTCCTCGACTATCTTCAACTCGAGTTTGGCTAATCTCGCATCCCTAGATTGTAGTTGTTCATCTAGAAATGCTCTCCTTCTATCACCTTCCCACACCATTTCTTCCATCATCATCTTGTCCCTTCTGGTCTTGTTCAATTCCATCTGAAGTTTTTCAATTTGTCTCTTCAATTCTTCTTCATTGTCAACCCTTTTCCTTTTAACAGACTCTTCAGCTTGTGGCGACTTCACTTCTCCATTGGTCGAGTCTGAGACAACTGAATCTCTCCATTTTGTATACCCTTCGCTTGTACTTGGATTCTCCAAACCTTTTATTTCTACCAAAACCAGATGCTTCCAGTCTTGCTTGATAGCTCTCATGACTTCTTGTGCAGCTGAATCTTTAAACAAACCAAAAAACTGAGCAACCCTTTTTGTCCTTGGAATGAACCGCTTGCCTCCATGTTGCCTTACCACGAGAGCTGGAGCATAACTTACATAACCGGTGATCCCTACCAATGAAACCCAACATTGCTGCCCACAGCTCATTAGAACATCCATTGCCTTGATCCATGGAGCCTTCCATTTGAAACCACCCCTTGGTAAGATTTCTAGTTTTTCTAACCAACCTTGGATATCTAGATTTCCCATTCGTCTTTTACCACTATTTCCAAAGGTTTTCGATTAAACCACCAAAAATTATTGAAAATTGGTCTTTTGGTCTCAATATGGCTGACCATCCAGATATACAACAGCTGTGTGCAACACCTCATTGCCCTTTTTCCGGCTTTTCGGTAATGATTAAGTGTGATGATAGTCTCGGCTAGAATAGCGGCTACCGGATTGATCCGAGTATTCTCATATTCCACATAAGCAAGCAATGGCTTCCAAACTTATTATGCCTATTTGGCTTGGAAATAGTACAAGGCCAAACATGCCCAAGGCAATCAGTCTCTCTCTTGCTGGACCGGACTTCCCTTCTAGTTCACACTCTAGCAACTTCCATTTCAAACCCGCAGAATTTCTCTCAAAAAACCTTTCCAAACCAGAGATCCTGAGGAGTTTCGACAATTCATTTACAATATTGTCACATCTCAAAGGAAAATAAACTCTATACAAGTTATTTGGAAATTCAGTCAGCAACCCATACTCCTCCATTGTAGGACATAGATCCATATTCCCAAAAGAAAATCGGCGATAATCTGGATCCCAAAAATGGACTAAAGCTCGTATTGCGGGGCTTAAAACCTCTACCCTTGCAATCTCCATTAAACGTCCGTACCTTCCAAAGAAGGCCTCTTTGTCCACATTCTGAAGATGAGTCATTAGCTTGCTTACCTCATTCAGGGTGCAATTCAGGTTCTTGATTGGTGGTAGAACCTCAACACTACTCTTAATACAGTCTCCTTCGGTCAATTGTGAGGACTCAAAAATTTTCCCATATTCCATGATAGAAAGTCTAGTGGTGCTGGCCATTTTGTTCACAAGACCTGTAAAGCGAAAATGCTTGTTTAGGTTTATGTCATATGAAATGTATTACGGACCATACACCCTAACGATAAGTTCTAGTTCTTTTATGTGAGACATGGGGTAGGCTTACTATTTGGGCTCTAAAGAGGGTCTCTCGCCGTCCCAGTGATCACCTTCGTGAAGGCAATATGGGGTCTTAGCAGATAATGGGATGGTACGTATACCAATCACTATCATCTAAGCTCTCAGCAAAGAGTTGGGGTTTACACAAACTTAAACCTTGACTCAAGTCATAGGTAAGCTGCTAGTCCCCCACGTAACTTAAAGTTAGTGTGTGCTCTCAAAATAAATAAAAGTGATGCATGACGAGGCATATTATGATGACAGGATGAAAAGATGCATGCTAAAGCTTTTAAACAAATAAATAATTCATAGCAACATGAGAATAAATGAATGAATAAACACAAATAATTAACATATCATAAACAAACAAACTTATCAAGCCTAGTCCAAAGTCCCTAGTGGAGTCGCCATTCTGTCGCACCCCAAAAATGGCTGGCGAGCGGCGTCGTAGCGACTAGTCCCCATGAGCGGGGGAGATTATTATGTGTCGGGGGGATTATTTATTTTTTTTAACAAAGGGAGTCGCCACCTAGTATTATGGTTACTAGGAAACCTATAACTGGTCTTTCAGAGATTCTAGGGTAAGGGACTGGTTGCGTAAAGGGAAGGTTTTAGCACCCCTAGTACGCCCTACCTAAGGTAAGCTGCTTGGTGTTTTTGTTTGTCTTATGATTGCTAAAATATTCTAAAAAATATTTACATGTTGCCGATATATTATTTACACCGAATATTTTGGATAGAATTTATCCAAACTCCGAAAACAATAATGTGAATCACCGAAAAGTTTTTTTATATTTTTTTGAATATTGGCCAATATCCTTTGGATTTTACAAACATGTTGTAAAATCTCAAAATGCAAGAAATGATTTTTTCTTTAGCAAAATCCATGCTAAAACTCATTTTTTCTTCACAAACCATGATAATATGTATTATTTTCAAAACAAACAATTTTTAAAATATGCTAGTGTATTGGCCTTATGCAAGAAAAATAACATATTTTTAAGATTTTTTTTGTATAAAAATAAAAATATTTTTTATGTTTTTTTTATATTTTTTTTTATTTTTTATATTTTTTATTATTATTTAGATTATTATATTATTATTATATTATATTATTATATTTTCGGGTGGATGGATCGCCATTCACCTCTATTTAAATCTAGGTCACCAGACCACGGTCTCGGGCTAGGTGACGACCGACATTGCAGAGACGAATCTCGGGTCTGGGTCGTGGCCCAGACGAATCTCGGGTTTGGGTCGTGGCCCAGACGTCTCGCAGTGCAGGCCGTGGCCTGGACTAATCTCGGTCCGGGCGTGGCCCAGACGTCTCAGCGAGACCGGTCGGCCTGTGTCCGAGCCGACCGGCTGGCTACTGATGAAATGTTGCACCGAAGGAGACGATGAACAGTAAAAAAAACAGGATTTTTAAGTGCGATGAATGGAGATTCTGTTAATACCTTCGTGTAGAGGGCGTTGATGTGGTTCTTCCTGTCGTGGTATAATCGGAAATGGTGGTCTGAGCTCGCCGGAAAAGGCGATGGAAGTCGCCGAGGCTAGCTGCTGTGATGGAGTCATCGTTCATCGTTCTTCACCTGCGATGGAGCTTAGGGTCGCCAGAGTATGGGGAGCTTCTGGAGGTGGTTCTTTGTGGACTGAAATGGTAGCTAGGGGGAAGAAACAAGGCGTCGGTTGGGGGCTTTTTTTCGAAAGAGAGAACAGGGGGAAGAGAGAACCGAACGGGGCTGCTGTTTTTGTGAGGCAGTTGACAGTGATCGAGAGGGAGGGAGAGGCGATGGTGATGCTGAAATGAAGTGTGGTCACCGGAGTTTTTTCTTCACACCGAGAGAGAACAACTTAACGAGAGAGAGAACAGAGGTCCCTGGTTTCGGTGTCCGAGAGAGAGAGCCAACAGACCGAGCGGGAAGATGAAGGTCAAGAAAAAAAAACTTGAAAACCGAATCTCCACCCAAACGAAAGTTTTCGTCCAAATTCTCCCCCTCCTGCTCACTCTTCCTCCTTTTCTTATATGGCGACAAGTTCAAAAATAAAACGGGTTGTTTGGCTTTCGAAACATGGGTTTCGGGTGGCTCAAGTGAAAAATCAGGATGGGTCTCAATGTGCATGCCTTGTCTGAAAAAAAAAAAAGTGGGGTCTTTGGGTGGCTCAAGGTTAATATATATATATATTTTGGGTATAAAATACAGTTTGGGTCCCCCCCATTTGTTACTCCTCTAATTGCACCCATAATTCAACTTTAATTTATGATCTTGTGCAATTATATCCTTGTGAAAAATTCAAAGTTAACTTTATTTTTGCACACCTTTGGTCCTTGATTTTTATCTGTGCAAATATGGCTCCCCACTCGACCGTAAAACTCTTATTTTGTTCAATTAGGTCCCCAATTTCGCTTAATTGGCTTGAAAAATTCCAATTGACCAACGAAAATTCGAATACCAACAATTGAGCCAGAATTAAATTTAAGCGCTTGACTTCTTATTGGCTAAACCTTTAATAAAATTAATTTGATCCATTTAAAGTATAATTAAGTCGTCAAGCTTAATTAAAACCTTCAACTGCACCTAAATTAATTCCTGAATATAATTATATTAACCAACGTCTGTATCAAATCGGTCCATAAAATATAATTATATTTTATGACTTAATTTATACGCGGATTTATCTCATAATAAATTACTTTAGCTTTGGATCCGCGTTTTTTCATTTCTGGGCACAAAAAGGGTACAATCGATTTTTCAAAAAATGTTCAAAATTTTAACTTGATTTTTTCTACCGACACCATCCCCCATTTTATTATTATTTTTTTCTTATTTTCTGATAGTTTTGGGACATGACCCAAAATTGGATTACAACACCTTATATGTAGAACACAAAACTTTTATCATCACGGAACCCCACTCGGGCCAGCCATAAAGTAACATTGTGCTCAATACACGGATGAAAAACAAAAGGCAGAGGTCTCAGCAGAGGAGGAAAGGAAAATCTGCGCAGTGAATGCCTACCTATCGCAATACTTCACTGAATAGAATCCTGTTGCCATAAATTTTATTAGCTTGAGCACCTGTGAAAGCACACCAGATAGTGGAAAAGAAGAGCAACAAGAGGGTTTGTATTTGATAACTATATTCAGCCTTACAACCAATTTCTTAAATCATTAAAGAAAATCCCTATATTCAGCCTGATTAAATTAGTTTTTGTGTTTAAATATTTCCAAAATAACTAATCTTAATAATGGGCAGTGGATCCCTATTAATAGACATATTGTTTTTATTAACATAGGTGTCGGATCTAGTTTATGTATACCTCAACTAATCCCACGTGTTTTAAAATTAATATCCATGTGAGCTTTTAGTAGTTATCACATTAACAACCACAAGGACCACAAGATCAAATTTAAACACAAGGACCACAAGATCAAATTTAAAA
>CM063590.1:2162314-2182251 GCA_032356905.1 Salix exigua | reverse complement strand
TGGTAAAACAAATTCAATAAATAAAACTATGTTATATGATAAATATGTTAAACAAATAATTTAATATAGAAATGTTAAAAAAAACATTACCCTTGATTCTTCAGTCGTTCCACTTTGTTGACGATTTTCAATTTGGGTAACAAAGCCAACAAATTTTGCAACTTCTCTATTTATTTCTTGCCATCTACTTGAGATGCTTATTTGGGAACGATTATTCAAATTTCCTCCGTTCTCAACAAAGTAAGCATGTACTCGAGCCTAAAATTGTCTTGTTTGTTGATCAACTCCTGTAATTGGATCTTTGCTTGTATTTAACCATGCAGACACAAGTAAACAGCCTTCCTCTTGTGAGAAGTTTTTACTTCTTTGTGCTTTTTTAATTGGATGGACAATTAAATTAGAGTCTCTGGCATAAGATTGTTGAGTTCACTTACAAGAAAGTTAGTGAATGAGTTTGGCAAATTTGAGTCCATCTAAACAAAAAAAAATGGTGTTAGTTGATCTGTTTAAACAATGTGATTTGGAAGAATAAGCTTTGTCATCGTGTTTGTCTCGTGAGAATAAATGATTTTGATTTCATCAATATTTTCATTCACACCCGAGGTCCTTTTCTATGCTAAAGATTGGCTACTGGAGAGAACTCCTCTAATTAAGGAGTTGCTTCAAATTAGCAAGAGCTCGATAAAGTCTATTTCAATGGCAAGCAACTGTAACTTTTATTAATTATCAAAACATAAGCAGTAATTAGCAAATACTAATCAACACCGAATTAATTATCAATGTCCCTCTCTAATCTCCCTCCCTCTGCTATAAACAATTTCTATAGCACGAAAGCATATCTAGCGATTTACAAGACTACATATCTGGCGATTTTCAAAAAGAAACATACTGTAAAACTAAGGATCATTATATTGAACTTGTTGATGGTATAATCCATCCTTTCACATATCCTTTCACATTTCAGTTTTGTATGTCAAGTAATTCATCTTAGTTTGAAATGGAGTTGTGATGGTTACATGAAACATGTTAATGCACAAAGTCCTCTTATGTGCTTGAATTATGGTTGCCTGTAATGTGCAGTTACAATTCTGTTTTGCATTATCTTTCTAGTTTTACAGTTCTCTGAAATGTTCTGAGAACAATTACAGGCTGCATATAAGCTTCACTGATGCATCACTTTTGCAGGTGCTTGCCATAAAGAAATTTCACAGGTTCACTTAGCTAGTAGAGAGGGTTGGTTTAATCAACAATGTCTGCCTAGAAAGAAACAAAATCACAAAGAACCACATCTCGAAAGTCATAGATGAGCATCTTAGGCCAGTTGTTGAATTTTTGAAGGCTCAGAATATCACAAATCACCATGAACAAGAGAAATTCAAAGAAAAATAAATAAAAATCCTCATCTCCTTCCCAGCTCACTAATTTAATCAAATGTTCTCAAGAAAGAAAAACAACTTGGGATAAAAGAAACCATAAGTAATCCTCGCACAAATAAAAAGAACAACATTGGATTATTATCATACTACAAAAAGAAACAACATTTGATGGAAGATGATTTTTCTTGTTCACCATCAGTTTTACCCATTCCCAATTTTTAAAATTTAAACTATCCTTACCAGCCCCATTTACACCACCACCAACACCAACATAAACAACCTCATCAGGTTTTATTGCAGCAACACCACCAGTTGTTTCAACTACAACAACGCCAAAGCCAAGTTCAAGTTGCACCTCAAAACCCATCGTTATTTTCTGTGAATTTCATGATCCAGACACGGTTTAAACCACAAATGCTTGTTCATATTTCTAGAACACAAATTCTTCTATTTAATATCAAAATGCATAAACACATGACAATCAATCAAGCAAAAACCCATATTAAAACCAAACCCATATCAAAACTCAAATCAAACAACATTTATTTTGCCTCTCAGATCAAGAAATAGAAAAAGAAAAAGATTAGAAAACTTACCATTTCGGGTGGAAGCAGTGGATTCTTGAGAGCAAGTCCAAGTTCGTTGAAGAAGATACTGGTTCAGGGTGATTTTTCTTAACTCTTGGGTCTACAAATCCAGTTCCTTGAAGAAGATACTGGTTCAGGGTGAATGATTTTTTCATTTTGGCAAATAGTGGTTCGGGGTGATTTATTGTTTCTGGTTTCTGAACAGTAGAATTTCAACGGTAACATTTATTTTTAGCTTTTCTCTTTCGAGCTGCTACATATAGCAACCCATCAACGGAACAACTATTTTCCCTACGCAAATAGTTGTTCCGTTGGAGCGTTGTAAAATGAAAAAACGAGCTAAAAGTACAAAATTTTGGATATAGCTCTTCATATACCTTCACCGTTGGACTTGCCCTAACTTTTCCAAGTGACAAGATTTCCTTCTACAAATGTAAAATATCCGGATGTCGATCTCCTATCAGTCTAATTTCTTGTCTAATTCGAGTATGTATACCCTTCAATATCTTGGACCTCCTTCTTAGAAAATAGAAGACCTTTTCTTGGTGCACTTTTTAGATACGTCAACATCCAATACACAACTTGCATATGTTCTTCTTTTGGTGAATGCATGAACTGACTTACCACAGTTACTGTATAGGCGATATCTTGTCGAGTATGTGATAAGTATATTAGTTTTCCAACTAGCCATTGATAACAGCCTTTTTCTGTTGGCATCTAATCTTAGGTTTTTCCCAGTTTCTGGTTCATTTCCATAGGTGTATCTACTAGTTTGCATGCAAACATTCTGGTTTTTGTCAATAAATCTAACACATATATTCATTGTGATAGACAAATCCCTATTTTTTATCTTAAGACCTCAATACCTAAGAAGTGCTTCAGTTGTCCAAGATCTTTCATTTCAAATTTCGATGCTAGAAACTATTGTAAAGCCTTTCTTTCTTATGGATCATCTTCTGTTAAGACCATATCATCAACATATACTATTAGTGTCGTTAGCTTCAGATTAAAACAAATCTTATGTTTTTCTTTCTTAGGGTTGATCCCACAAGGATGATTTAGTTCAGATTTTTGTTCTATATGTTATGCAATTGAGGGGGGTTGGAAGTTGTCTAGGCTAGGCTAAAGCAAACTAAGTGAAAATTATATAGAACTGAAATTTATCAATAAAGCAAACCTTGGTCACAAATTAACATCCACCTACAGAAATCAGAATTGATCATGGAAATGACACATCAATTTATATTCTGAATATTTATCTCTTCTTAAAATTGGTTCGTTAACGGATTTGTCGTATAACTTACCCTAACCATCAAATAACCATAGTGTCCGCACTAGTAATTTGATTCAATGGCAGCATTAAAATCTATTCATCAATTAAGAAACATAATTATCCATACTAGTAATTTGATTCAAAGGCAACATTAAAATCTAGATAAATTGATCAATTAAGAAATATAATTATCCGTAATATATGTTTAGTTCGATTGAATGTTCTCCCTAAGATTAATAATATAGATCCGATACAATTATTAACTTAGTTTCTTCATAAGTTCATACACCACAACTCCAGTTTCGTTATCAAACTTAGCAATCGATTGTCTACAATAATAACTTTGACTCCGCTCTTAGCAATTAAATAAACAATCATAAGAAAATAAGCATATGAGAACAAACATATTCATCATATAAAGTGAAAAATTAAGGTAAAAATAGATCTCATAGTTTTTGAAATTTGAAGGTTTCCGTGTCCTTGCAACCAAGCAAAAGAGTCTAACCTTGCATGTTTATTGAACAACTAAATAAAACGATGGGAGAAATATGATTTAGAGTTTGGAGGAGGAAGACTTGTGTTTTATATGCTTCGAAAACCTAGTGTCTATTTTACAAAATAGTCCTTCCTTAAGTTGACAGAATTTAGTTGTCCCTTGTAAAATTCATATCTCCTTCATATCACATCTTTTTTAGCTGAACTTTGTAGCATTTATAGGTATTTTCATCTTGAATCCATGACAATTGAGTGTTTGCATCAATCAGACTTCTATAGCCTAATATATTGAAGTTGGAATGGGCAAAGGTCGATATCGGCAAATTGCAAGATTTGACTTTGAAGGTTGTGATTTACATGATCTTCCTTATTTTATTTCTTTTTCCTTGTCTTTCCATAAATTTATGAATTTTATATTTTGAATGTCACTAGAATCACTTCATTTTGATATCTAGAACTTCTACTCTACACAAAATATCGACTGGAGGTCAAATATGTCAATTAGCTCCAATTATCTCTCTTTTGCATCTTTCATCCAAAAATGCCTTGAAAATAATAATATAAAGGCATTTTATACATAAAATTGCAAAATACTCGGTAAATATGAATGAAACTATCAAATAATATGGTCACATTAATTTCCTCATTCATCGCCTTGGTCCATTTTAGGTTTGCTAATGCATTCTGTACATTACTAGGAATAGACATGTTGGATAATTGATTAATATTAAATGCATATGATTCCGATAATATATGGGTAGAGATATAATTACTGATGGGGCATTTAGTTTTGTTTTATGGATCATGTTCATACAATTTCTTTGGGACTCTCCGGTTTAGTCTTTGTGGGTATTTATTGGTCAGATTATTTTCGAAGACAAGAATTTAATTTACCTAATTAGGGATAGGATTTAGAGTTACCTGAGGGGACTAAGGAAAGACATTCTCGGTTGATTCTTTGGTTAATAGTGTAGGCGTTGGTAGTTCTAGAGACATAGGAGGTCGTTACTGAGATCATTTTGGTCTGTGAAGAATTTCAGGTTCTCTTCACAACTTGGTCTCATTTTCTCTAATTTGAATATATCTTCATTCTCTTCATTGTTACTCTCCCCCTAACGAGAAGACCAAGGAACTTCCCCTGAATAGTAGGGTTTAGATTCTCGAAATGATGCATCTAAGGTTACATACAATTTTCAATGGTGAGGATCATAGCATTGATATCCTTTCTGAAACTCTAAGTAACCTACAAACACACATTGTTTTGTACACGGATCTAATTTGCTTCGTAGAACTTTAGAGATGTGGACATATATCGTACAACCAAATACCCTAGGCTTCAAATTTGGTAAGTGAGGAACCGAGAGAAGAAATTCCATTTTTTGTTGAGGAGACTAAAATTCAATTGCATTGGATGGTGTTTGATTCATTAAGTAAGCAGTAGATTTGACTGTCTCACCCTAATAGTATTTTGGCATATTCATGCCAGATTGTGAAGCACGAACTATTTCTATAATTTCCCTGTTCTTTTCTCGGCTATTCCATTGTGTTGTGGAGTATATGTGTAGGACATCTGATGTAGAATTCCATGATGCCTTAAAAAATTACTAAGCACTTGATCGATAAATTCCTAACCATTATCCGAAATGAGCATTGGTTTAGTTCGAAAAGACAAGTCTAGTCGACAATGCAATAGAAGGTTTTGGGCAACGACGTCCCAGATATCTTTGGCCATCAGGAAATAGATGAACCTCTGCATCAAAGATGGGTTCAAGGAGTCAATGACCAACTCTTGACTCGGTGATTATCGATGACCCATGCTTTCAATCGTGGGTCACCTCGTTCGGGTTGTGGGGTATCTCTGGTAAGGTGTTCAACCTTGTTTTGAGCCCCTATCTTCATTTCCATTAATTGTGACCATAGTGAAAAAATTTGTTCATCGAAGATAATGTTTGATGAGAACGCGGAGGCATCTTGATGAACGACAACTTGTTGTGATGGGGTAGGGGTAAGTTGTTCGTTGGATTGATTTATGTTTGTGTGGGTTTCTGGTTTCAAGGTTAATTTTTTTAGTGTTTAGGGTTTTGATTTTCTAGGTTGTGTTGTGTTTTTGTGTTTTTTGGGTTGGTGTTTGTTGTTTTCTGGGTTTTGGGCTTAAATTTTTGGGTTCGGGTCGTGTTTTGAAATTATGGGTTTATGTTCCTATGATTGGTGATGGTTTTGTTCTTTGATGTCTACAGTGAATGTTGTTACAATATAAATGAACATTGTAATTGTCATAACCCAATTTTTGGGATACTCCCCAAAATCTACCAAAAAATAACAAAAATAAAATAAAAGGGGTCGGTGTTGATAGAAAAATCAATATAGAAATTTTGGTTGTTTTCACGAGTCCGGTTGTATCTCTTTTGTCCCCAAAAATTGAGAAAAGTAAAAATTTAAGGCAAAAATAATTTATCGTTGGATAAATCTGTGTAAAAATTAATTCAGGAGACATAATTATATTTTTATGGGTAAATTTGTCTTAATTGATGGCCAATTTAGAAGTATAATTATGTTTGAGAATTGATTTAGGGTCCAATTAAAGGATTTAATTAAGTGCAAGGACTTAATTATGCTTTAAGTTCGTCGAATTAATTTAATTAAGGGTTAATCGATTTGAAATCTAGTTCTTGAGTGTAATTTGAGTTTAATGGAAAAGTTTGGAGTTTTCGGAGACCGAATTGAATTTTTCCAATCCAATTGTGCAAATTTAGGGGCTAAATTGAAGACAATTAAGAGTTTAATAGTCAATTAAGGGTCGAATCGCACAAATTGGAAGCCAGTGACCAATATAAAAAAAGGCGCTAAAATTTAAGGTTGCTGCTGAAATTTTGATGGGAATTCAATTTCATAAAATTAAAAGTTTAAAACTAATTGAGGGTGTGATTGAACCAATTAAACATTGAGGGACCATATTGTATTTTCTCACACCCTCCTAAAAATAAATTTTGCATGTTCCTACACTGTTCCGACACCTGAACAGTGCAAGAACAGCTCTGCAACATGGCATTGCAGCCCTCAACCCTCTGCAAAAATGCAGAGACAGCAACACATAATATGCATTTCTACATTCCCTTATAATACCATGTTCATAGCAGCAAGAAAGGAGGAAAAATTGGCAAAACACCAGGAATCAGGAGGGGAAACTGAGAAAAAACAGAGAGGAAAAGGGGATGTTCTGGGAGGATTTACAAAGATTTCTAACATCAAAAACAAACATAAAAATCATACCATCATCCCCAGCAACCAACTCTCTCTCTAGAAATGTTTTTGTTGAATTCTCTATCCCCATCGTTAAAGCCCATTCAACCACCTAACACCACCCTTATCACCACCGTGAACCTCCCCTACACACTAGCAATCAAGCCACACTTTTAGGCGAAGCAAAGGCCACGGTTGCAGCAGTTGCAAAATAAGCCCTAACGACTTTGGAAGCTCCTTCCGGCCACCATAGGCCACCGATGATGATGCTACCGTCGTTGAGATACTCACCTCGATCTCCTCTATCCAACAATATCATCACATACACTTTTCATCTCACTCGAAAATTTGGCATTATTCATCATCTTCCCTAGCATCGCATGCAGTGGGACGTGTACATCCCACTGTTCATGTGGGCTGAGCCGAGATGGGCAGGGCTTTGTGCCCGGGCCAAGATCTAGGCGAGTTCATCTTCCAACCGATAATAAGTTGGGCTTCCAACCCATCTGGACTGGAAGCCCAACCCAAGCAAGGCAGGCTACCAGCCCAACCTCCCAAAAAATAAATTGAAAAAAATGAAAAAAAAATACAAATTGACATAAAAAAATGTTTTTATTATTACAAAATTAAAAAAATGTGTTTTGTTTTCATGCATACAGCCGAATTCAAAGGTTCTCTTATCATCATTATTTTCCGTAAAAAATATGTTGCATCTTTCTCATGTTTTAAAACAAAAATTAAATAATGTAACCAGTTTACGATTATCCGTTGGAGTTTGGCCAAACTATCAAAAATAATTATAACTATTTTTGTTCTATCCATTAGGGTTTAAATTTACGTTGTAAAATACATTCATGGATAAAAAAAGGTTTTCTTATTGCGGTGTAAAATTACATTGTAAAATACACCTATAAAAAAATATATATTTTTTTAAAATGAAGTGTAAATTTTTTTAACTTATAAGAGCAATCAAGCAACAATGCAGCTTATCTTAGGTAGGGTGCTGGGGTGATGCATCTTCCCCTTGCACAACAAGTCCCCTTACCCAAGACTCTCGTAGACCAATAGGTTTCCTAGTGACCGTAATATTAGGTGGCGATTCCTGATAATTATAGACGTGAGTTTTACAGCTATAAAATAACAATCATTCATTTTCACCGCGCGTTATTGTCTCCCTTGAATCCAGTGGATGGCTGGCCGCGAAGCGCAAAAAAAACATTGTCGCGACAGTAGCGATCAAAAAACTAGGTGGGGATTTGGTGAACAATGCATGGATGAACATGCACTATGCAGAGCAAAATATGGGTTTCGAACCAGAAAAAAAGAAAAAAAATATAGTAATTCAATTTCTAGAAAAAAATTGAAATTTGCTCCGATACCATGTGAGAATTTGAAATACCAGTGATTTTAGTATATTCATTGTACAAATATTTCTTACAATTAGGAATCAACTTATAGACAAATTCCTAGACTAAATTAGCTGAAATAAAGGTTAGTTTAACTGTTACTTTACATAATACCTATAATCAAGGTTGTCAATACCGTTTCAGTTTTTCTATTGGAATGAAACGTTTCGGTTTCGAAGCATTTCGTCATCTCATTTCAGGGTTGTACTGTTCATATATAATTAATTATATATATATATATGAAAAATATTAAAATATTAATTTAACAAGTATAATTTAAATTCAATATAAATTAACTTTCAATTATACAATATAAACACAAAGTCAAACAAACATAATCTCAAATTAGAAACATCTCTAAAATTCCAAAATATTATGATAGTAAAATGTTCTAAAATAAAAGAAATATTATGATTTTGAGCCGATACCGAGGTGTTCCTACTGGAATTTAGAGGGAATTTCCATAACGGATTGGAATTACAACCGAGACGAAAACGACATCGTTTCATCTCAATTATTTTAATGGCATGGAATGTTCTGGCCATTCCGGCCAAAACGGAACGAAATTAACAAGACTACCTATAAGAGGTAATTAACGGCCATATTTAACAAATATAATTATGGTTTTTGGGATTAGCATTCAATCTTAATTATAGATTCTAGATTCTGGATTCTTACCCTTCGAGCCACATCACTCCTCTTAAGAAGGCATTGAAATTCGTTTTCCATGCATCCTTGTAAAAGAGAAGTTGGTTTTGTTACAAGATTGAAGACACAAAATTTATTACAGAATCATGCAGATGCAGATACTCGAGACATGCAGGTCTGAGATTATGACCACTCATGTTCTTGCCCCTGTTTAACTTGCTATCTTGCTTGAGGAACCACTCCAGTGCCCAAATTTACAGACACCATTTCAATTGTTCCTTCTGATCTGTTCACTCGACTTATCTCCATAGCCAAACAGTGGTTCAGTGACATGACTACCTCAGTCATGGTTGGTCTCTTGATTGAAGCTCTCGATGCACAATCCATTGCTAACCCCACAGCTTTCCACACCGAATCAAGGAGATAATCTCCTTGCAGTCTCGAGTCAACAATGCCTTTAACCTCGCCTCTGCCGAGCAATGTGCTAGCCCATTGAATTATATGAGCCTGCTCTTGATCGCCGTCGATGACCGGCCGGCTTGCTATTATTGCCAGGAGCACAACCCCAAAGCTGTAAACATCATTTTTCTTTGTCAACTTGTTTGTGACATAATACCTGCATCAGGAAAAACAAAACCAGTTTCAGCAATAACTTCTGGTTTTGGAGAGTCTACTTCTTGTTTTTAAGGATATCTAGCTGATGACATGATTATGTGAGCAGGAAAATTAGCACAGGGAGATGATTAGTGCTTACTCGGGATCAATGTATTCTTTGGTGCTACCTTCAATCGTAAAGATTTTGGACAGCCCAAAATCGGCTAATTTGGCCTCAAAATTTTCATTCAACAAGATGTTTGTAGGTTTCAGGTTTCCATGGATGATTGGTGGCCTGCAACCATCGTGAAGATACTGCAACCCTACGCTCCAAATTGAAAAGAAAATGACAGCAGAACAGGTACAGAAAGGAAAGATAGAACTGGGGAAGTTGCTGGCTGACCTTGGGCGACATCCTTGGCTATTTGAAGTCTCTCTTGCCAGCTCAAAATATTTGCGTTTCTATCTACATTCATGCGGTACACTATTTATCTTCTTATTCAAAGCTCTAACCGGAAGGATTCAAATTTTGATGGTACAAGAAAATAGTCGGATGGGAACAGAAAACAACACAGCAACTTGAATTTCTGATGAAAGTGAAGAAATGACAGCAGATAGAGATACCTAGTAGAATATGCTCCAAGTTTCCATTTGTCATGTGCTCAAAGATGAGTGCCCTGTTGGAATCTTCGTCACAGTAACCAAAACATGTTACCAGGTTTCTGTGATGAACTCTTGTAAGAAGTTTGGCCTGCAAATCCCAGATGATATTTAGTTCAGAATATGCGACTGCAATACACTCAATCATGGAATTGATGTTAGACGTACATCATCAGAGAATTGCTGGTACGCTTGAGCAACTGATGGAGAGAAAATCTTGACAGCAACTTGAGTTCTATCCAAGTAGCCATGGTAAACTCTTGCAAATTGTCCCTCGCCAAGAATCTTCCCAAAATTGGTTGTAATGGTGAGAACCTCAGAGTACGAGAAATGTCTTTCGTTTAACTTCGGTGCTCTCGTATGTTCATTTACCCCCCCTGAATTTGTATCTGATATAAAATCTTATGAGTCACAGAACCTACCGTGATCCTGGAAATCTCAAGCCATGCAAATGAAACTATTGTTTACCATACCTTGATTTCTCCTCTTACAGAACCAAAATACCGCAACTGCAATTAATACAAGGATAACAACTGGAATAACTATCGCCACCACCACTGGAACAGTGGCCTTGTTTTTGCAGTCGGATGAACAAAGAAGTTTATTTTTTTCCACACTTGAAGAGTCAAAGTTGATGAAATAGATGTTAGATATCGTTTATCAAAATTCCCTTTTTCGTTAGATCTGAACTAGAAACTCAAGTGCAAGAAATGAAAAAGTATTCATCATAGAAACCACTGACTTCAATATGAGTGTCCCATTCTTTGATCTTTCATTTAGTTCCGATGGAACCGCACCTGAAAGCTCATTTTCTGATAGGTTTCTGTAGGAGTAGAAAGGCATTGATCAGTGCCAAAACCAGTAGAGAAGTTAGATATCTGAAAACAAGAACTTACAGGACCCTCAGGTATGGCAAACGAGACAGGAAGTTAGGAATGGATCCTCGAAGACTATTGTTCGATAGATCGCTGAACAAAGCAAGTTATGTTTCCATTAAATATAAAATCTGATTGAATAAACCATCAGTTAAAATTTGAAAATTCTTGTTTATAATCAAGGGACTTATTATGCACTTACAGATACTGTATCATTTTAAGATTGAATATGTCAGGAGATATCTCTCCAGTGAGTCCACTTGAGGACAAGTCCCTGAACGTATTTAAACAGTTCCATTAACAAATAGCTGAAGTACAGAAATCCAGTAAGGTTTGCTTCAACAAAGGTATGATACTTACAGGGATGTGATTCTGGGGGGGTCATAAGCATCATAGCTACAATTGAGACCTTGCCACCTAGCCATTTTTGGTCCACATGGATCACCTTGCCAGTACCTCTTCACTCTGTAGTATGACTTTATATTCATCACAGCATGAACTGGAACTCAGGAGAACATGATGAAGTGCTTTAATTGTGGATTAGAGGTGATATTCTTGGAGTGCATGAAAAAGAAAAAAGAAGTGCATATTGTGAACAAGGACAAACCATCGTCTTCATAAGTTTCTGCTTGTAAGAGTTCGCGTACTAGATAGAGCTCAATGGCATTGAGCAAGGGTGGGAGATCTGAGTTTATGGTTTTTTCGATCGAAACCGTTATCTCTGATCCTTTCAAAGCCGATGTACTGCTTACTGTAATTCTCTGCAAGTATGTTGGAACAATCGGTCCACGCCACAGCTCATTGTTGATATAGATGTTGAATTCTCTGGTCTGGTTTTCTGGCAGATTTTCAATTTCAGCAAAGTGCAAGTAGAGAAAAAACTGGGTGGTGGGATCGTCACGTGTAATAGGGAGTACTATGGGATTGCTTTGGTTGATTGGAACCGCTGCTCCTTGCATGATGGCAGATGGGACACCGAACTTGTCATCATCTGGTGATTCAATGGCATAGCTAGTATGTTTTACTTCCCAACCTTGACGCCGAAAAGGTAACCAGATTCGATCATAGACATCGACCGAGAACCTAGATGATACGTTGCTGTATACTGAGAAATTTCTGGCTAATACTGAAAAGTTGAGGTTCTGTATGAAAACATGAAAGAAAATGGCTCACCTGATCGAATCTGAAAGAGCTAAACCACAGCCAACCCTCCCTATCACCAACTGAGATACATTGCTGTGAGTTTTATCGTCCAAAAGCCTCAGCTCCAAAACTGATATGAAAGGTGTCCCAAAACCTGTGTTCACAAGACAAATGTCTATAGAATCTGAGGAAAGGAGGTGGACGATTTCTGTTGTGAAGGGAGTGGATGCGTCAGTCAGTGTCACGGTTTCCCACCAGTTGACTCCAAGATACAAGTCAAATCTTGGGACATCTTCGAGTTCATCATAGTTACCATACAAAAATCCTGCTCGGATCAGATACTTGTTCTTGCTGCGCACAGGCTTCAGGGTGTAGCAGATTTTGTTTCCATCAGGGAAGCTTCTGAGATTGAGATACTGCTTGTCTATACCTGTCGTGTTGATTTTGGGTGATATATTCTTATTTACACCAGCGTCTGTGTAGTTTTCATCTGAAATGTAACGGAGGCCTGTGATTTTATCTTGATAGCTTGAGCCTTCCGTTATGCCACAGTCTATGCTAATGAAACCTGAAAGATAATATAAATTATATTCTGGGATCTCATCTAAAAACTTGACTTTTTAGATGAGGTGGTTTCTTGGCACAGATGAGGGCTAGTTTATGATCTGTGAAAACAGATAATATTGACATCTAAAGTTGTGAGATTTCTGAACCTGATTGATCCTGAGCATGGACTTTTGATGATGACAGACAAAAAGCCGTGGCCAACGCTGCAAATAGGAAAAGCTCGAGCACTTCCATGGCATCCAATTTGTCTCCCGGAGTCTTTTCTCTGCAGAATCTAGCTTATAAGCAGTGCTGTCCAAGCTGCTGGTTCAAAATTCATCTTTTACAGGGACTAGAGAGAGAAAAGAAATTGGGGAAGAACATTTCCTGACAGCAACGTTTATAGAGAGAAACCCTGCCTTGACTACTAGCATGCCAGGGAGATTAATATGCATTTCTTTTACAATTTGAATTTGTAAAAGACATAACAAATTCATTCTTGATTTCTTCATCGTCACCCCATCCCACTTGTCCTTAATAAACTCTAGTTCTCTCAGCTTTTTCCTGGACAGGTTTCATTTAGATAGTCTAAACCTCTTTCTATATATATATACATTCAGTTGAATTTTCAAGAGGAAAACTATTTGCGGGAAGATGAATCTTTCAAGGGAATAAGAAATCTAATTTGGTATTATTCATGTTGCTGTCTGAGAGCTGACTTCCACCTGTTTCCAGTCCTGCCACCATGTCTATAAGCTCAATTCAAAAGCTTGATTGAGCAGACTTAACAAAAACAAATTAATTTAATAATATAATATAATATAATATAATATAATATAATATAGAACACTGATTTTCTCACAAATCTTTTTTATTCTCAACTTCCCCTGCCGTCCTAGTTTACTAAAAACAATTTATAGACGTGTTATTTCATTATAAAATTTAAATTCTTTTGTAATAATAGCACAAAATTATGGATATAAATTTCTATAGGCATCTTAACTGGCTTGATGGGACACTCAAATATATAAAATAAAAGTCAATAAATTCTTTTTTTCATTAAATTTTATATTATTTTGCCTTTTTTTAGTTAATTATTCCTTGTTTACTCTTTTTCTTAACATATCTTCTAACATGCATAGCATGACTTTTCTTGGAATAAAAAACCATTATAATTTTAGAGAAAAATTAAAATCATAAAGGAAAAAAATGTGTTGATAATTTTTATGTGGTTGGGTGAGAAAAATAAAATAAAAATTATAAATTCGAAAAGGTTAAATAATTAAAAACTTAGGTTTATATGTAATTGTTCATAAAATAATTACTGATAATAATATTGAAAGAATCCATTCATATTTCAGGTGAACAATTGTATACAGTATTATTAGGTGATTTTTATAATATCATTATAATTATTTATTTTAAGATAAAAAAATACAGTGAATTCGATGATTCAGCCATTTAGGTATCCGAATCTTCTTATTTTTTTATGACAATAATAATTTTATGATGGTTATTTCATTGGAATATATTGAACATTTAAATTTATATCGATTTAAAATTTATATCTTTTGTTAGAAATTCATGTTTCATAAAAATTCTCTATAAATTTATTATTTTACTTAAATTTATAATATTATAAAAATAAATCTCAATCTTAATATTTTTTTTGTTTTTTACATGAAGCTTCTTCAGGTATTTTTCCAAGGAGAGGAAAGGCTAGCCTGAAATTGGTGTCTATTCAGGACTATGGTTGAAATTGTTTTTAAAAATATTTTTTATTTAGAAATATATTAAATTATATTTTTTATTTAAAAATTTATATTTGACATCAGCACACGAAATGATTTAAGAGCACACACAAAAACTAATCTAATATAAAAAAATAAAAATAAAAAATTTCATTTTTTATTTCAAAAACACAATGTCAAAGAAAACCTCAATGCATAAACATTGTTTGATAATTTTAAACAGAGTAGCATGATGCTATTCTACAATGAATTTTTCAAACAAATACAAGGGTGTTGTAGGACAAGGATAAACTAGTAATTTCACCTGTTTTTTATGGGAATAGATACAATAGCTAGAGAATTTAGTCAAGATACACGTAAACTAATCTGTGCGTCATGAATTGATTTATGTTATAAAGAATATATTTGACAAGTTATCACAATTTATATTACTCGAGCCAACAAGTCATTTAAGATATACCATGTATGGAAACTCATGCAAATCAATTTAAGGCATAAAGACTGAAGCTCCAATTGATCAAATCAGTTCATGTTTGGGAAATTGCGTCAGGTTTATAGGCAACAGCAAAGGAGAGGCCCAAGGTGCAAAAAAAAGCTTAACAATGGTGCTCCTCTTAGAAAACTAGGTTTATTGTGCATGTTGGCCCTTGATTGCCAGGAGGAGAGACTTCTGTTATTTTTCAAGAAAAATCATCATACTAACATGACCTGGATTTCAGAGTAGTTTCAAACAAAGCACTGTTAATATCAAGGTTGTTAATACTGTTTTGGTCGTTGTTCTGGTTTTTCTATTGGAACATAACGTTTTCATTTCGAAGCGTTTCGGCGTGCCGTTTCGAGGTTGTACAGTTCATATATAATTAATTATATATATATGAAAAAAAAATTAAAATATTAATTTAACATTTCATATATAAAGTTAATTCAAGATAAATTAACTTTAAATTATACAAGACAAATACAAAGTCAAAGAAACATAATCTCAAAATTAGAAACATCTCAAAAATTCCAAAATATTATGATAGTAAAATGTTCTAAAATCAAAATAATATTATGATTTTGAGCAGGAACGGCACCGAGGCGTTCCGGCTGGAATTTCCTGAATGGGCCGGAATTAAAATCGAGACGAAAACGACACCGTTTAGTCTCGGTTTTTTATTAGCACAGAACATTTCGGCCGGAACAGAACGAAATTAACATGCATGGTTAATATTGTTGGTTATAACACTTTGTTATTGTTAGAAAATAATATAAATTATATTATAATCTTCCCTAACAATTTAAGTTTTTAGGTGAAATGGTTTGTTAATATAGTATCAGAGCTTTATTGACCCAGCGGTCACAAGTTCGAATCTCACCATTATCATTCTATTTGATAAAAATCAAGCACGGGGTAGTGTGGGTCTGCGTGCAAGTTTCAAGCTTAAAGGACTTTCACGAGTTCGAATCTCACCACCGTCATTCTATTTGATAAAAATCAAGCACAAATATTATGCATCATCTGGTCTTATGCAAGTATGTTTGAAAGTGTTTTTCAAAACTTTTTATCTGAAGGCACTAATTCACTTTCTTTTATGTGTTTTCTTATTGTTTTGAGTCTTCGACATTTTGTAAAGCAATTTAAAAGTACCACAACAATAATCCCAACCGGTACCTAAATTTGCAAAGGTTGTGTCTGCAAGGATTTTGCAAAGGCTGTGGGTTGCAAATTTGGCTTTGCAATTTGGTCCTTTAATGTATGATTGGTTCAATTGCACTCCCAATTAGTTTTAAACTTTTAATTTTATGCAATTGTATCCCCGTCAAAATTTCAACAGCAACCTTAAATGTGCGCACCTTTTTTTATTTTGGTCTCTAGTTTTTGATTGCGCAATTTAACCCTCAATTGACTATTAAATTCTCAATTCGTTCAATTTAGCCCCTGATTTCGCATTATTGCACACAAGCCCCTTAATCTCACCACTATCATTATATTTGATAAAAAACAATCACAAGGTAGTGTGGGTCTGCGTGCAAGTTTCAAGCTTAAAAAACTTTCACGAGTTTGAATCTCACCACCGTCATTCTATTTGATAAAAATCAATCACAAGGTAGTGTAGGCTTGTGTGCAAGTTTCAAGCTTAAATGACTCTCACTTAAAGGGATGTTAGAGAATAATATAAGTCATATTATGAAATATCATAAAATTTTAGATAAAATGATTCTTTAACCGTTATTAAATTATTGGCTTAGAACTTATGAGATAAAGCTATGCAAGTATGTTTGAAAATGTTTTTCAAAACTTTTTATTTGAAGGCACTAATTATGTGTTTTTTGAATGTTTTGAGTCTTTGACATTCTGTAAAGCAATTTAAAAGTACCACAACAGTAATCCCGACCGGTGCCTAAGTAGATTTCTGTTGGATTTTGTTGATTTCAGCTAACATATGTTGTTAATTGTTTATTGCAGGCAATTCCCTTTGGGTAGTTTTTGTGGAAGATGAGAAGAAGAAGTTTAAACAGAGAGAGAAAAGAGGTAAGCAGTCTCTTCACTAACTTCGTATATTCTTGTATTGTATATATGAAAATTGCATATATTGTGTTTGATGAAATGCCCTATTTATACTGTCATAGGGAGCAGATTGTTTACATGCTTTTCTTGTGTGGTTAACTGTATTAACAGTATGTCAACCACTTTATAACTACATAGAATCAGTTACAATGATTTCACTAATTCTGTTAAAAACATTTGGCTTCTTCTTCCTCTGACTGTTATGACAGACAGTAGTTTATCATCCTTCTTCATCTTCTCTTGATGCTGCTTCACGTGGCATTATCTTCACTTGTCATGAGTAAGTCAGTGTGTTGCTTGGCTATCAACAATTTCAGCAACCATCACTGGAATCATATTTGCATGGAGCCAAATGATGGGAAATAACAAGGAGGGAGTAGTTCCAGGAAACTTATCCAGAGTGCATAAATTACCGATAATATCCACAAAATTATCAGACATGGTGTATACAGATGACATAATAAAAACACAGGGGATCATATGCTGATGGCACAGCTCTAAACTTTTGCCACATGAAGTGCCCTCTTTCCTTGCTGGTAGTATTCCCAGTGCACACCAGCATAGTCTTTCACTTTCTTGTATATTTTTGGTCTTTCCTCACTGATCAAGCCTTCTTCTGGTCCAATCTCTTTATTTGGTTCAGGTGTGTAGAAGACAGCCACAGAAATCCTCTCCTTCTCTGAGCTGGTCAAAACTCTATGAACTGGGCTCTTGAAAATTCCATTGGTCATTATCTGCAGTAACTAAAATTGCTTGTTAAGAGTTTATAGTGTTTGATACACCAATTATATAAAACATTTTTTATTTTAACATTTATCTGGACAAGATGTTTTTGCCGGGTCCAGCATATTTAGGCACAGAGCATTTTGCAGGAACCATGTGTTCCTGGATCTTAGAAAAAAAAAACCTTTCCAGCTGATTGAGACAGAGTAATGGTTACCATAAAAGCTGCTTAAATTGGTTAAACAAGATGAGTGAAACAAAATCTCTGGCGATGTTATTTTCCAGACAAAAATTCTCATGGGGGCTTGCTTGTAGTGCTAGTGTGTCCCTATCCTGTTAAGATCTCACAATAGATTAGACCATACCTCCATTTGATCACCCATGAGGACTAGGAGAGCATCAGAAACTGAAGGAGCTGTGATCCACCGTTCATCTTTGAAGATTTGAAGACCTTCCGCATCATCTTGCAAGATAATTGTGTACCCTGATCCATCTGCATGGGCTTTCAAACCTAGAACAAGATCAGGCCTTTGACATCGTGAGTAGTAGTTGAATCTTGCTTGAAGTGCTGCTCGCTCGCCAAACTGATTCAGGAAGCAATCTGCTTCCAGGTTCAATGACTTTGCCATGGCTTTTGAAACGAGTTCTGTTAATATTTGCATCCTGGAAGTGTATTCCTCTAAAGCCTTTCTGCGTGATTATGAGCATGCTGTGTGCGTATTAGAAGTTGATCACAAAAAAATCTGATCTGAATGCAAAATCTTTGACATTCTATAGAACAAGTCATAGTGAATCCTCTGGTGGTGCTTGTTAGTTTCGTATAATCAAGATCTTTGATCAGTTCTTCCCAAGAAAACTATCAGATTCTTTCCTGTTGCTATTTTTATGATTAAGAAGATAATATGAAACATATGTTTAGGACATCTTACTTTACATGTCGAATGTTTTGTGCATTAATTGATGTTAAATAACAGTTTAGAATCGAGAAAACACGTGCGCGCACACGTATATTGCTAGAGTTTGTTAAGGATACAGGTTTCTAATAATAAATTTGAACTTCTGAAAGCTAGTTTTGATATGTTCCAGCAGTCGATATATTCAAAGAGCATGCTGCAGACCTGAAAGATTTTGGATTTTCTGGCCAAAACTTGTGCTTCCTTCGATCTTCTGGATAAACGTCAAGAAATAAGCGATCAGACCAGTCAAGCGACTGGCCCTCTGCTGGGACAGGATCAGCTCCATATCCTTCAAACTCTTCCACTCCTTTAGCATGCCTTCTCTTCTCCTCCGCTGGCTGCTCGAAGAAATCCCTCGCTACTTCACGAATCTTATCAAGAAATGATTTTGGAATACCATGACCCGTTGCCTGAAACCCACAAGTAGTATTACCAACGTCGCGTGGAGCACAAAATGAAGCCGACTCAACAATTTCAAAATAAAGTTAGGGCATCATATAGATAATGATTCTGGATCTGTTGTTGATTATCCATGCCTCTAATGCAAGCAAATCTCTTGACCTTTTCAGCTAAGAAAATGCTTTGGACTCCTCTAATGGGTGGTGTGCTTAGAATTCTGGGCTATCATTTCAAGTCTCAGTCTCCGTGCATGGTAAATAAAGTTCATACCTGAAAGCATCCCCATGAACAAAGAGCTGATCTGAGCCGCTGCAGTTCTTGTGCAGAGCATGGTTCTGCAGAAGAGAGGAGACTGAGGTCTATGATCGGAATCGGATCAGATGGGGGACTGGGAATTGCTTCATCTGTGCAATCATCTCTGCTGATGTAAGGCTTTTGTGGTTCTTCACCGTGGAGGACCATTTCCTGAACACGCTTTGATAGCAAAATCTCTGCAGAGAGAGCTGAAACTCCAGCCATGGCTGTCAGGAAGCTCTGGGGTGATTGCAAGTCTGGTCTTTCAGTGATTCTTGCTAATGTTTGTGAGGTGTTGTGGTTGGCATGATCAGTAAAAATGATGTAGAGAAGAGAGCTCAGGTTAGAGGAGCTAGAGGACAACCTTTAAACGAACGGTGAAGGATGTTGGGGCTGCAGCTGGAGCTCAATGAGCTTACT
>CM063590.1:1992680-2161814 GCA_032356905.1 Salix exigua | reverse complement strand
GAAGCTATGTCCTGGAAGATTGGCTTGGCTGATCAGTCGTCGAGCTTCATATAGTTACGAGTTTTTTTTTTTGTAATAATCAGGGCTAATACGCTCTTCTAAATTAAACGAGTACTAGTAGACCCAATCAGGTCATAATGCAATAAGGGATAAAGTCCTGACGGGGGATCTTCTAACACATCCTATCTTCTGTCTAGTAAATCTCTAGTTATCCCATAATTCGCCAACCAATCGGCTACACAATTGGTAGACACATGAACTGTTGTTACTTCTCAATCCCTCCCAAACATACCTTTAATCTGTATAATTAAATTATAATTCTTGTCCACTCTCACGCTATCCCTATTAATGAAACCCACTACAACTTTAGAATCAGATTCCAAATCCACATTCCTAAACCCTCTATCCCATGCAAGTTGAAGCCCAACATAGATTGCCCATAACTCTGCATTAACTAACAAACAAATACCAATGTTCCTTGCAAAGCCCCCTATCCAAGTTCCCATATGGTCTCTAATCACTTCACCAGCACCTGCCACTCCTGGATTTCCTTTGCTGCACCCATCCACATTTAGTTTGATCCGATCTTCTTGTGGGTATTTCCACCCAACTTGAGCATCTTACGTATTGTTTCTTCCCGCAACATTACCATGACTTTGAGTAATATTAGTATCCCGGACCATTCTTTTTATAGCAAGAACAACCCCAAAACCAATTACCCTGATCTCCTCCAATAACTCTGTTGCACCTCTCTTTCCAAATATAACAAAGAGTTATTCCGAATTCCAACGACCAATCACCCTGATCCGTATTTCTAGTTCTGGTGGACAAATTTGATACCAGCCATGCATACCAATTTTGATTGAAGAAGAATTCTCTATTCTTTACCTTTACGAAAGCCTCCTAAATTCTGTGAGCTTTAGGGCAATCGCGCAAAGCATGGGTTAATGTTTCCACTTCTGTACCATAATGATCACAAAATCTATTAGCTGTTAAACGTCTCCTCCATCTTAGATCATTGGTCATAATAAAATTATGGGACACCGTCCAAAGAAACATTTTGATACGTTCCATTCCTTGCCACTTCCTAATCAATCTCCAAATAGGGTCTTGACCCATCACCCCTCTTTCCTCTAGCACTATATAAGCAATTCGGACTGTAAGCCTTCCATTTGAAGAATAATCCTAACCCACCGTGTCTTCTAACCCATCTTGAATTGGTGGAGTGTATCCAACAATGCTCATCATAATTTGTATAGGAATTAAATGGGCAAACACATCCCATTTCCAATTGCCACTAGAGTCCACCATATCAGCCACCGTATGATCCAGAGTCTCTATCGGCACCTCCCGCTCTATATGATTAATGATGGGCCCATAATTCTCCAACCAACTGTCTCTCCAAAATAGAGTCCGTTTGCCATTCCCTACATTCCAGGTTGCATTCTGGTTCACCGTGTCCCATTCTTTACAAATGGCCTTCCACAACACTGAATCGGATGATATTGCCACCGGATTGTCGTCACTTCTCCTATTGTTCATATACTTGTCCTTTAGAACTTTTACCCATAGATGATTCTCCTTCATCATTCCCCAAGCCAATTTCATTAAAAAGGCTCTATTCATTGACTTCATTTTCTTTAACCCCATCCCTTCTTCTTCCTTCGACCGACACATCTTGTTCTAGTTCACAAGATGGATTTTATCTCTTCCTTCTTGTTGCCCCCATATGAATCTCCTGCATATTTTCTTTATCTCATAGCAAGTATGCTTGGGGATAACAGCAACTTGCATCGGATACAAAGGAATCGCGGATAGTACAGATTTGTAGAGAGTTATCTTCCCTGCCAGAGACAAATTACTAGCTTTCCAACCTGCCAACTTTTTCTGCATATTCTCTATTAAGTAACTATATGTATTTTGTTACTTTTTGGTGAAGCAAAGGCACCCCTAGGTACTTCCCCATATCTTTAGTGATTTGAAAACCACTTCTCCTGCTAATATCTTCGGCCATGGAGGCTGAAACATTCTTTGAGAAGAATACTTTTGTCTTTGTAATACTAACCTTCTGCCCCGACGCTGCACAAAAAGTATCAAGACATTTAGTAACTCTCTCAAGTTGATCCACACTTGCCTCTGTAAACAACAACATGTAGTCTACAAAGCATAAATGAGAAATCTTCAACCCATTCCTCCTCATTCTAAGAGGCTTCCAACTATTGTCCTCCACCTGTCTGTTTATTAGCTGAGAAAGTTTTTCTAAACATAAAACAAATATATATGGAGACAGTGGGTTTTCTTGTCTTATACCTCTGTTAGGACTGAATTTCTGAGTTGCACTACCATTCCACAGAACACTAAGTGTTTGTGTTTCTATACTCTGCATGATGACTCTTATTAGATCACTAGGAAACCTAGCATCAATGAGAGTCTCTCTGATAAACTTCCAGCTCACACTAAGAGTTACGAGTTATTTGGTTGGTGTGCATTTTTTGAAAAATAAATGTTTTTCACTAAAAGTTTATGAAATAATATTATTTTTTACGAACACTTTAAAATTATCAAAATCATTTTAAAAAAATAAAATTTAATTTAAGAAAACATATTACAACACAGAAATAAGCCCTCTTCTCGAGTAAAGCTAAAATAAATAAATAAATAAATAAAACTTTGCGCTATTTTTAAAGCTATATGGCTGGGAAGCAAGGTTGAAAGATGGCTCATTTATGACTGTGGTGAGCTGAATTAGGCTTTCCTTGACAACAATGACTAGCAACAGAGGATCGAAGATATTGTGCAAGTGTGGCCAATCAGTATATTAGAATCATTTGTATTCAAAACGATGTTTAAGTTTTTTTTGAAAAAAAAAAAGTTAAAATTATATATTTTATTTAAAAAAAATATATCATGAAAATAATCTAAAAACACTAAAAATATTTAATTTAAAATAAAAAAATATTTTTCTTCAAAAAAAATTGAATTAGAAGAAATTTCACTTTCCAGAAAGCGTATTTTATGGGCTTGGACGAGTGAGTAAATCTTAATTATCTTAGACTCTTATAAAAAATGCATGCTCTGACTTAAACTCAAAATTTATTGGGTAGCTTTTAAATCCTTTATCTTCTTGTCATATTTTTTAAGAATTTAAAAAAAAATACATGAAAAAAATAATTCAAATCATTGAGCGAATGAAAGATAGGGTTGTTGATAGTGAAATGCATCATCACGAACCATAACTTGGCCTGAAAATCAATGAGGTTGATTGATATAACATTGGATAAGAATGACATAACATTGTTATTGTTTTTTTTGTGAGGTTGATTGATATAATAATATAAAAATTATTTTTTTAACTGGCAAGCTATTCTAGTGTAGAAGTTGGCCAGATTAATTATTGACTTGAGTATAACTTAAAATAAAAATAATTATTATTATAATTTTAAAAATTGAATAGATTCCTAGATAAAACTCAGGTTATGGTTAAAGATTGTCTAAGATTTGGATCACAAGCTAAGATGATTATCTTGAGTTTGATCCAAGACAATGTAAGAATAAAAATTATCTGGGTTGGAATGATTTACTCGAGTTGACCCAAAACAATATAAAAATAAAAATAGTTAGTATCATAATTTTAATATCTGACTTGGAGATCGTCCTGGTACAAGGCTTAAGTCACAAGCAAGGAGGGTTGACATGAGGATAAATTTATTATTATCATAATTTTAAAATCTAATTGGAGATTGACATAGAACAAGACCCGAGTCACAAGTTAATGTATGAATAAAAATAATTATTATCATAGTTTTAAAGTTTGAAAACATAATTCAAGGAGGAGAAATAAAAAAAATAAGAAAAAAAAAGTTGTCAATACGAAACCCGAGAAGCGTTTGGACATGCACCACCTCATTGTATAAGGGGGCACCGAGGCCTTTTAAATGCCACCACAAAAAAAAAATACTTGGTGGTCAAACTACCTCGCGCGCACATATCATCCAAACAGAATGGGGTCATTCACATGCTGACACATGTGCCATAATGTTTTCAATATATCTGTTACAATAATATCCTTTAGTAACTCTTAAAGTCAAAATAAAACCAATGACAAAAAAAATCCTTGTGAAAGTTATTATGTTTTGTCTTTATAAGCATTAAAGTAAATATACTATTTTAAAAAACTAAAAAGACCAAAACAACCCTAAGTAATATGCACTGTATTTTATTTGGGAGGGGGAGGGGCTAAATTAACTTTAATGTGAAAAAAACAAAAATGACTAATCAAACTCAGATTAATTTGTAAAACAAATGTATCAAAGTGAAAATATCATTATATTTCAATATATTGTTTAAAAGTTTTTTGGGGTCAAAGGTATTTTTTATTATAATGAATATAGTGTTATGAGTTTTGATATTATATGTAACTTTTCAGGAGATTTAATTTAATTAATTTATAATGAAATAATTAAAAGCTTAGAGACAATGATAGTAAGAGTTTTTTAGGATTGAAGACCTGATAGTTAAAAAGGGTTTTTCTTTTCCTCTTATTTTAGATTCAAATCCTGTCATGCATGTCTGTCACCCCTGCGATACCTTATATACTCATTAGATTTACAGGATATTCAGTGGATCTGAGAATTAGTTATGGTGCGCGAAAATTAGTCCGGACAACCGATTATAAAAAAAGAGTTTTTTAAGGGTTTTAGTATAGTAATTTTTCAAATATTTAAAGAAACAATATAGATAGTGCATACAGTATAAGTATAACATTTTGCGAGAATTCCAAAAAGAAAACTACATTGTTACGTGCTTGTTCATATGCATCTGGGGGTTAGCATGAACATAAAATTCCTCGTCGGCAAGCAATCAGTCAACTAGGGGAATCGAATAATAATAATGCTTTTTTTGGTCTTGTCGGATTTTCAAGCCTCGATGTGACCAAGTAAAATAAATCTAAAAACCCATCCCTGCCTTGCCCTGCCGTGTTCTGCCCTGTTTTCTATATATACGTATGTATGTACACGCACCTCCGCAATCTTTCTCGATCCATTCCATCCTCCAGTAGCTTCACCCATATCTGCTTCACTCCCAGGTCTCTCTCTCACTCTTCGTTCTGCTTGATTGGTTGTTGGGAAAAAGTCCCATGCTTTAAAACTCAGTACACTGATTCTTTGTCTGAATTGTTTGTTTTTACTGAATCATAAATGATGAAAAGACGAGCTGAATATTTGTTGGAATTTCCCATTTGGGGGTTTTATGGGAATGATTTATATGATACCTACTGGCTTGAAATTTGTGTTTTGGTTGATGGGTATGGGTAACTTGTTATCTAAGAGGATTGGTTTTTTCTTTATTATAATTTGTTGAATTTCTTTTTTCTTGGTGAAGATTCAATGGGGACAGCCTCGTCTGTGCTAACTCAGTACGACATAGAAGGAGTTCAACAACACTGCCATAATCTATGTAATGTTGTTTTGTCCATATCTTGTTTCTCTGTCTCTCTTATGTTATTTTGATGTTTTAGCTCTCAATTTTTATTTTTTATTTTATTTTTATTTATTGTCTTTGAGAAATTAAGTCTCCCAGCACGAAATAGTGTCACTGTATCAAAGGTTTTGTCAGCTAGATCGAAATGCCAAGGGGTTTATCTCAGCTGATGAATTCTTATCAGTACCTGAGTTTGCAATGAATCCACTCTCTCAAGTAATCTTTTTGGCCCAAGTTTATATTAATTAATGGAGAACCAACTGGATATTGAATTTATGTTTTTCTTTTCTTTTCTTTTTTTCATTTTATGCTGAGAGCATGTATGGATTTCTGGCTTCTTGCAGAGGCTGCTTAAAATGGTGGATGGCTTGAACTTCAAGGACTTCGTTGCCTTCTTATCTGCTTTTTCTGCTAAAGCAAATATGGAGCAGAAAATAGGACGTAAGTATTTGATACCTTGATTTACAATATTTGAATTTGATCACTACTTTTTCTTGATGATTTGTTTGTAGTGGATTTACCTTGTACGTTGGAGTGAACTGAATAGTTCTTAGATGTGTTATGAGGACTAGAGAAAGCATATGGTGACTTGTAAGACATTTTAGTCATGTTAAACTTGTTCTGAGAGCTTTGTGATTGGAAAAAAAAAAAAAGAGGAATTAGCTGTAAATATGATCGAATTTATCCAGTTAGGCCAGCATTACGCCTTACATGCACATTGCGCCTTTTACCCTCGCCATTCTTTCATTTTGGGCTGCCATTTCTATGTTCATTTAGAATATTTACTCTGAAGAAGGGTGAATGTTCCACTGTTTTTGGTGTTATATTAATACCATCGAATGTCTCTTTGTCCCAGTTATTTTCAATGTATATGACTCGGACAGGAATGGAAAAATATCTTTTAATGACATTCTAGAAGTTCTTCAGGATTTATCTGGTGCGTTCATGTCCAATGAGCAAAGAGAGGTATAACCAAAGACTTCCTGTTTTGTTATCTAATACTGCTATTTGCCAAATATCCTGAAAGTTCATAATGCATGAAAGCATTTATGAAAGACATAATACATGAATGTTTGGGAGTTATTGTAGATGGTGACTTTGTCATTAAGGGATGAAATGATCAGGTTACTGCTTATTTGAAAGGAGTTAATTCATTGTCAGTCTGGCTGATGGCAGTCATATTGATCCATTTCCTTTAATGAGATCATCATGTTTTATGTCAACTTGATTAGATGTTGCCTTATGGCTGGTTATTTAGAAATGTGTAATTTGTTTGAACGAGGGAATCATCTATATGCTAGCCCCTGTTTCGCTATGATGTTGGATTTATCTGGACCTTTTTCGCTTCTATTCTAGGTAAAAACATAGCTTGAGTAATTTTGTGTTGCTGCCACTTGTCACTGTTGCTTCAGATTTCACATTAGCATGATTAGTTCCTCACACTTTCTCTCATTTGTCCTGCAGAAAGTCTTGGTTCAAGTTTTGAAGGAAGCGGGTTACACAAGGGAATCGTACTTAATGCTGGATGACTTCATTAAGGTTTTTCACATTGTATTTGTATTTTCCTCTGCTGACATGATTGTCTAGAATACAGTATTTCTTATTACAATTAAATGACATTTAATTAATTAACTGGCTAGCGAAAGAATAGAGTCAAAGAAAGCAAGGATACATGCATCTCAAAGAAAGCAATGTATGTTTTCTCCTTTGACACCCTTGAGCTTGATGCTAACGTAAGATCATCGAATCTGGTAACTTCATGTAGAGAAACCCACATAAACGGTCCAATCCAGTTTGCATGTTCCTTGCAATATCGTTTTGAGCTATTCAGTGATAGGTTTTGCTTTGTATGCTAAGCAGGTTTTTGGAAATTCTGGCCTGAAAATGGAGGTGGAAATCCCAGTTGACTGAGCAACCCGGCAGCCTCTCCATGCTGAATTTACAGAAACGACCCTCTGCTACAGTCATTGTGTATGGAGGACTGCAGGTCAAATTGACATCACACACTTGTAATAATAATGTCCTCTTTTGTTTATATCATTGAGAAACAGAATGAGCAGCCTTGTAAATGGTTCGTTATCACAAAATTTTCCGGTCTCTAATAGTATGATTGGCATTTAGCAGTTTACAGATTCCTCTTCTGGTGCCTTGCGTTTTATTCAGAAAGGATTTGTTTAGTTTATAAGGTTTGAGGGGGGGCTTGTAGGGATCATACTAGTGTTGAAGGTTGTGGAATATATATATATATATATACACACACACACAGAAAGTTTATTACAAGTCAAAAAACATCATTGAAGATTTTTGAAAATACTTTATTATTATTAGTTTTTTCTATGTTTTTATATATATAAAGAGGGTTGTAGTGATCTTTGGGTGAGTGAAAATATATAATGAATAAAATCAAGTATTTTGAAAGTTGTCTTCTTCCAACCACAATTATTCAACAATTAACTACTAGAAATTATTAGGCTTTTACATCAACTAATCACATGTCTTTAATATTCAACTAAAGTAGATTAGAGCAAATGATAAAATGGTTTATTACAAGTAAAAACACTTTGAACCAAGAAGAGCGTGGAAGGGATGGGGAGATTCCTCCTTGAAAATTATATACAATAACTATTGTGTTGTTTCTATTCATACAAGTTATTGTTATTGAAAATCATGGTGGTGTGACCCATGATAGGATGATTTGTACAAAGATGATGTGTTATAAGTCTATGAGTATTTTCTATTAGGTTTTTATCAATAAAAACAACCAAATCGGAAAAAAAAAAAAAGAACCGGACCAGTCCCGGTTGTGGTGTGGTTCTTTTATTGATTTTTTTAACTTTAACCATGTTTTTCCTTTTCTCATTGGAAGCAAACCAAAAAATTTGAGCTCAACCGGAAGAATAAAAAAATATAGCATATTTTTGTTTAATTTGAATCGTTTTGGTTTACTGGCTTTTTACTTCAAAAACTGAACTGAACCGACCTTTTAAAAAAATCTAATCGATTTAATCGATATTTTTTCGGTTCATTTTTTCTCTATTAATTTTTTTTGGTTTTCTCAATTTAATTTTATTTTTTTTACTTATCCCTATAATCTATGATGGGGTAACTCACATAAAGGTATTGTGTTAGGGATTTATAATGGGATAGCCAAAATAAAAAATATTATGGATTTACGATAGGGTGAATCACACGTATGAAGATGTTTTTTGAGGTTTGAAAACTAAAATGAGTTACTTTCAAACGAGAGAGTATTTCTGAAAAAAATAATATTTTTTTATTTATATTATTATGTTTTTCTAGTTGTTTTTTTTTAAAGAAAGAATAGTTTTTTTTATTTACTTTTCCTATTGAGTATTATTGTTAGTGTTTTCTACTTCTTTTTTCTATATTAAAAATTATAATATTCTTTCAATAAGTGAAGATGTAAACGAATAAAATTTAAAATCTCTAAACTATAGGAATATTCTTGTTCGTTTAAAAAAAATTACATGTAAGAAACCATGTACTCTTAGCGGAGAAAAGCAAGGTTATGAATACCATTTTAGCTGTCATTTCATTTTTTCTATTGGTACAAAACATTTCTGTTTTCGAGCATTTCAGCGTGCCGTTTCAAAGTTATATTATTCATATATAATTAATTAATTATATAAAATATATATATATATATAAAAAAATTTAACAAACATAATTAAAATTGAAGATAAATTAACTTTAAATTATACAATACAAACATAATCTCAAACCATATTTATAACATCTCTAAAATTTCATAATATTGTTAAAGTATAATATTTTAAAATAAAAGAAATATAAATCAAACATCTTCTTCTACATCACTAATATAAAAATAAGGATCTTTTTCCTGCGGTGGAATGTAAGGTAAGTCATCAACTATACATTTCAATAATTGGTCATTTCCACCAAGCTCATTCTCTTCATTAAAACACATCTCTTCATCTTCTAAATTTAAAGTGGACAAAGGTGCTTCAATACTCTCCCAACTTATATCCTCGCCAACAAGAAGACCGGGTTCTTCACAAATCCATTCATTTAATAGATCAATGTTATCAAGACTAACAGGATCTAAAGCATCTTTTGGTTTGCTCAAATTCCTACAAAGAATAAACATGAAATAAATTAAAAAAAATAATATCAATGTAATAGAAAATAATTACTTTTTTTAATTTTATTATTAATATAATGGTATTGATATTTTACCTCTGTTGAATCCTTAGATTATAACGAACAAATACTAAATCATTTAATCTCTTGTGCTCAAGCCTATTTCGCCTTTTGGAATGGATGAATTCAAATACACTCCAATTTTTTTCACGCCCAGTTGCGCTACAACATTGACTAAGAACTCGAATTGCAAACTTTTGAAGTTCTTGAGTATCATTGCCGAATTGCTCCCACCATGCAACTAGATAAAAAAAATTCAATAAATCAAATATTATAGATCCAAATAACATTATATTTTAAAAAACTTAAACTTATTACCTGGATTTAACTTCTCTCTTTGACGAATAGCTTGGGCCATGCCAAAATCACCGGTTGCTTTCATATACTTCTCAAGTTGGCTACTAATCATATCTTGAATGTCACAATCAGGAACCAATCTAGTAAATGCTCTAATCAAACCTCGAGTAACCTCACTTTGTTTTGAAAAGGAAGGCCTAAAATATATTCCAGGATTAAGAAAACAACCTGCTGCATGTAATGGACTATGAAGTTGTTTATCCCATCTAGCATCAATAACCCGAATATATGGTCCATATTAAGATACTTTATTTTGCAACCTTGTCTTGATGGCTTCTTTTGCTTTATCCATTTCCTCATATAAATAACCCATTGATGGCTTTTCTTCACTGTCTACTAACCTAAGAACTCGTACTAAAGGCTCGCTAACTTTGACTATATGTTGACATCTCATCCAAAAGTCTTTATCTTGTAAAATTATAGCAGCAATTTCCTTTCCTACTCGACTTTTACCATGATTTGATTCAACCCACTTTGTGCAAGTAAATATTTGTCGAAGCTCATTCTTAAACTTAAGCAAACATTGGATGCTTAAGAAATGGGTAGCAAACCTTGTTATGCCAGGACGGCATAAATCATTTCCATTAGTAAATTCTTTCCGCATCAAAGCTAAAACCCATGCATGATTATATATAAACTTTGTTATATTTCTTGCACTTTTAATGGTTTCATCAATCATCGGAAAATATCTTGGATCACAAATATTTTCTAACATTAAATCAATGCAATGGGCAGCACAAGGAGACCAAAACAAGGTGTCATACCTTTGTTGCAAAGCTTTCCCAGCATCCTTGAATGCAGACTCATTATCACTGACAAATTGGACAATATTCTCTTGTCCAATTTCTTTGACAACTTCATCAAACATCTCAAGCAATGTCTCTTTATCTTTTTGAAGACCTGAAGTGTCAACAGACTTCAAGAATATGGTACCTCTCGGAGAATAAGCAAGAAAATTAACAATTGGTACATTCCTCCTATTTGACCACCCATCTACCATAATAGAACATCCATAAAGTTTCCAATCATCCTTGATTTCTAAAAGATATTCATGGACATCGTGAGCTATATCTTTCAAAAGCGATCCCCTTAAATCATGAAATGATGGTCCTTTAAAACCAGGTCTCATTGATGTTATGGCATCTATCATTGGCTGATAATAGTATGAATTAGCAGCATTAAATGGTACATTAACATCAAACCACCATCTTGCTATGGCTTTTTTTGCATTATGTTCCCTCTCTTTAGAAGTCATTGCACTTTTAATGCTAGGTTGTAAGCCTCGGGTAGTTCGTGAAGGAAATGAAATCATCTTTTTTCTAGTTGCACTTGTCATTGTCAATTTCCTTTTTTTTTGTGAACTCATATCACTTGAATTAGGATTATCGTTATCGCCCTCTTCAACTTTTTTGTGACCACCACCATTGATTTGTTTGTTACAATACACACATACACATAAGTTCTTTGCACCAACAATCACCTGTCCATGAGCCCATGCTGGATCATCTGATCTTGCTGGAGTTGAAGCCATGGAAGACCCACCACTAGATGAGTTTTCGGCCATGTAATTTAATCTGAACAAAACAAATTCCAAAATATTCCATGTTAAATGAAAAAAAAAATTGAAATAATGAGTCACACTTGGCAAACATGCAATATCACGGCATGTTTGTTTGGATCCACAGAAAGTAAAGAGAACAAACCCACAATTCGAGGATAAATATGTGAAAATTTTACCAAGAAGCATAAATAGTCTGGAGAATTTACTTGATGCTAAGGTAGGTGATGAAAACTGCCAACTTTAAAATTATTTGGATAAGTTATGTGTAATGCTTGTTTTTCCTTTTCTTCAAAATAGTATCTTTCAAAGGCCTATTTGCTATGTATACTCTTTTGAAGATGAGCTCTGGCATATCCATGCCTTGTATGTAGTAGATGTGTGTCTTCAAATGCATGCTAGTTTTTGCTCAGGGCTTCTGATTCTTTCCTACTGTAAGTTTGTAACATTACAAGCTAATTCAGAAAATGAAAGATGGAAAGCATCATAATTCGAAGTTCAATTCAATATTTCAATCCTGTATTCCCAGGCTACAACTCCTACCTATTTCTATTAAGTTCATCATCACCCAGCAATAATATCAATTAACTCTGGTACTATGCAAATTTATTATAAAACAACTAACCATGACTTCTTTCTCTAAGCTGGATTTTGATAACTTCCTTCTCTATGAAATATGAATAGTGTTATATATACACAGCTTTTTCAGACAACTTTTAAATGATGATGTTTTATTATTATAGAGCATGAGCAGATTTCAGAAAACATGTGACAAATTAAAAAAATCCGACGAAAACACAGAACATAACGTACAGTTTTCTATACTTTGTTTTTCAATCTTCAAAACTGTCAAGATCTGGCCTCAAAACAAACCAAAAAAATGTATGATCGAGGCCTTACGCATTTCCCTGAATGAGGTCAAGACAAGCACTGCAGCTTTCCCCACTCAATAGTAAGTTGGGGGGACTGTGAATTGAGAAGAGGAAAAATATCGCAAAATTCCAAAACATAAAACTAAATGCATTTGTATTTGTACCATGCCCTCTCTAAGCACTACACAATATCCACCCCCTGTCCTGCAATTATCAGAGTAATTCTGCCCAACTTTTATCATTTTTTAATCTTTAAGACACAAATAAATTGATAATTCGATTCGCGTTGTGCACTTCCAAAGTAGCCAAAATTTCAGTTTTAACAGAGCTAACTTCAGCAAAATGGTTGCGAATCAATCGATTTGGAAGAGAGCTTATAAATTAACGGGGTGTTTGAAATTTGAATCAGCAGAAAGTAAAGAGAAAATCAGAAGAAAAGGTACTGACCTGAGGAGTGAGGACTGAGGAGTCTGAGACTGTGTTGCTGAGGTGAGGATTGAGGAAGATGAGTCTGACTCTGACGAGTTGAGGAATGACGAAGATGATTCTGAGGAAGAGTTAGGAAGGTTGATTTGAGAGAATGTTGATCGATTGAGTTGAGACTTGAGAGAGAGCTCGGCTGAGTTGAGAGAGAGGGCTGGGGTAGAGAAGAGTTAGGGTTTTTGATTTGGGTTTTTGGGGGAAACGGGATGAAGAGTCTGCAAAGTTTAGGATTAATCAATGAAGTTATTTTTTTTTACCGGCCGAGATGGGAAAAGAGGAACGGAGGGTTTCGATTTTAACACGTATCACTAAATATTACTTTCATTTACATCGTGACTGTTTGAGAATGCAATTGGAGTAGTTTTTAAAAGTTATTTTCGTGTCGAAATATATTAAAATAATATTTTATATTTTTTTAAAATTATTTTTGATATCAGCATATCAAATCTAAATTGACTAAAAAATTTCATTTAAAATATAAAAAAAAAATTAAAATTTGACAAAACACGGTTTGTACCGCTCATCCAGACAAAAATTTCAAGGAGAAGCCTCTGCGTTAATAAAGCCAAACTATGCCTCTCTCTACCCAACGCAAAATACTATTTTGAAAAGCTAAATTAATAAAATAGTTTTTTGAATAGTATAAATATATATTTTGTGTATGTATATTTCAACAGTAAAAATTATTTAAAAGAGTAACATGTGAAACATAATATAGTAACAATTAAAACAAAATATATTAATAATTGAACAGTTGAAACACGATAACAATTGAACTAGTGAGATATCAACTCATAAACATTAATTTTAAACAATATATTACTCCAAAATATAGTAACAATTGAAATGAAATGATATAACGGTTAAAACAAAATACAGTAACAGTTGAACTAGTGAAATATCAACTAATAAATATTGATTTAGAGTTTTCATCAAATCAATTATTGAAGTTTTTAGAGATTGATATCAATTTTATAACATGATCAAATATTATCAATCGATGAAAAATTTCTTGTTCAGCTTTGGTTTGCAACTGTAGCAAACATTTCTGCTTTCTTTGTGTTTTGATTAGCTTGAACAGTTTTTCAACGGGAATATATATATATTTTTTTATGTTTTGATTTTTCTGATCAGGACATCAAGAAATAGCAACTGAAGAACAAAATAATTATTTTAGTTATTCAAATAGTTGTTCCGTTAGAGATGTTAAAAGTAAACATAAAAGCTAAAAGTACAATTTTTTAGCTCCGAGTATGATAATTATAAGCCAAAATATATTGCTGCTAAATGTCTGCAGTTTCTCAGGTTGCAGACATGTTAACCACTTCATTTTAACAACAGAAGCTAGCAGATCAAAGAGTGAAGAACACATTCTCATGCAACTGCCTGGCAATTTCCCACAGATCTCCCTCTTGATGTGACAAAAGGGTCTAGAAAGTAGATACAGGCTACTCATTTCATCTGTTTCCTTGCATCCCTAACACTCAACTTCTCTTGGAAGAAAAGCAAAGGGAGGTCTAGAATCATGTTCTTGGTGTTTTCGAACATGGAAAGAACTGTATCAGGTAAGCAACCATCATTTGTTTCCTTGGACTCTGCTACATTCCCCGACCAATCTCTTTGTCTACTTCTCTTCCATTCTAGTTTTTATATCTTGGATTGGCAGGTCCTTTACTGTTCTTGTTTTGGCTTCTCATGTTGGTTGCGGAACAGCTCTTTCGGTTGTTCTTTGATGGTTTTGCCGTTTCCTGATCACATGTCAACTTTTTCCTGATAGGTAATGATGAACGATGGTCTTCTGATAAACCTGGTGCTGTAAATCTGTGTGCCTTGCAAAATCTTGGAGAAATCCCAGGTTGCAATAAAATGCAGGTCGCAGCACTCCAGTTACAGAGTTGTACCTCTCGAGAAAAACCTTTCAAGGTTCTGAAGAGCCCAGCAAGTATGTGTAAGCATAAAGATGGTGATGGACTGAGATTTTTGGGTGGGATTGGAAAGGGTCTCAGAGGTACAGATGCAATGAAAGAACAGAAAAGAGAAATGCATAGGTTGATGAATGGAAAGAACCTGCCACCAGAATCCAGGGCCTCGAGTTCAAACGAGCTGGTGGAAACATCGCCAAAGAATTCGTCAGGAGCTAACGATTGCAGTGATTCTTCTGAATCCAAACAAGTGAAACAAGTTTCAGAGGCTGGTAAGATCAAGAAGCTAAGTGAGCGATTGAAGATTCTGGAAGAAGAGACTGAACCTTTGAAGCAAGAAATTTTCCAGCACATGGAAGAAAGAAAAAAGGTCGTGGCTGAAATATACCAGCAGCTTCAGACAATACACCATCTTCTCCAATTTGAAAACCAAGTTCGTGAAGAGGGATCACTTCATGATGGATCTTCGATTGTCAAATTTCTCAGGGTACATAATATATCCTCTCTTTTCCAAAAAAAAAAAAATTAGAGAATTCCTGCGTTTATTTTCTGCCAGGTTCTGTTTCTATCTCAATTGTTTCATGCACAGCAATTTGTCATCTAATTCAGGTATCGTGTATTCACAATTTGGCATGGAAAAAGGTTATCTTGAGGTCCTGGAATCCTCTTCTTCGAAGTTTTTATACATTTTCCTGATGAATGCTTACTTTTTGCAAGGATTACACTGGCATGATCAATTAATTACTAACTGATAATGATGCAAATGGTATCAACCAGAAAGCAGGATTGGGAATGGCAGGTCAGAAGTCCTACACTGATAGCCAAGTCCATGCATTGTTTGAAGAGGGCATGGAAAGACTAAGTTGGCTGCAAGAAGCTGCTGATGCAGAATCAGAATGCATTGCTTTCAAAAAATGAACGAGAGGGTTGTCTAAACAATCAAATAAAACCCCTGCCTGCCTGATAGTTGGCAAGGATTTGTAATCCATTCATAATTATACATGTTTTGTGTTTTTCAAAATTAAACTTTCATCGAGTAGGCTTCCTATCAAAACTATGTCGTTTTGGGAGTGTGATTGTTCCTCTCATTCTCTTCTTGAGGACCCTGTGTTCCATTGATGAGTCTCCTGGTGGTCATATTTGCAGAAGGTTTGCTGTGGGTAGTAAAATAGCAGCTGGGAGTCACCTCCAGATTATTTAGTTCTAAACTCAGGCTTTACATGATATAAAATCCAGAAATTTCAAGATTAATCCATTCAATCAAATTTGAAAACAAGCCAAATAATTTTCTATGATCTGAAAACTTTTCATAAATTCTAAAAGAAATTGAGAATTTCTCCATAAAAAAATGAAGGAAACAGCATATATAATAGACTAGATAATGCCTCGTCACTTGCAAGTGCATAATATTTTTTTCAATGTAAAAAATATTAATTGTGTATATTTTTTATTATAATATAAATTTAAGTAAAATAATAAATCTATGCAGAATTCATGTCAATCGCAATTTCTCTATAAAATATATAAATTTAAAATCGCTATAAATTTATTTGTTTAGTAGTTTTAATCGATATAACCAACATAAATTTATCATCATCATTAAATAAGCATTAAATAATTTCTTATTTAAAATATGCACTAAACAATCATTATTATTGCGCAAATAATAAAATTATAAAAATCATATAATCCAAAGAAATAATAATAATAATAATAAAAGAGCACATCTAGCCATGGCACCACAACAAAATATTTCATGGAAAAAATATATTTAGAAAAAAACGAAATAGAAAACATAATCAAGAAAAAAACAAAAAAAACTATAAAAAAAATTTGAATCCAAGGATTAATCTTAGTTCGCTTAAGCTAGCATAAACACTCTGATTATAAAAAAAACAAATATACATATAACCAACAAAAAAAATTCAAGTAAAAAATTAGAAAAAAAGCAAGAAACAAAAAAAAGGAAAAAACAAAAATAAAAAGTAATCAAAAAAAAAAAGGAAAACACTGTTGCAATGAAAAAAAAGAAAAAAAAACAAAAAGAAAAGCAAGAAATGGAAAAAAAAAAAAAGGAACTCACTGTAGCAATCCACAGTGATTTGTGTGGGGAGCTACAGTGAATTCCCCACACCCTTTATTGTATTGTTAATATGGAAATCTATAAAGATAAATCTAAAAAATTGCTTGAATTGTCTACATAGACTAAATGTTACTAAGGAAGAATCTAAGATTGAATTCTTTTTTTTAGGTGTTTTCAATAGAAAGAAATAGTGAAAGTGAGTGTTTTTTTCCTAGAAGTCGGCAAACCAACTTTTCAACTACCTGTAGTAGTCTTAGGAAATTTACTTTTGTCTACCACAACCTGCCCATGTAATTAATATTCATAGCATTTTTGTTTCCCTTTTTGGTGGACTGGTCTTTTCGCCATTCTAACTGAAGCTTCTCAGGTTTGAAAAAAAGCCTAAAACTCAAGAACCCTATGGAAAAAACAATGAAAATAAATCTCAAGAGTAAGCCACCCGGTTCTCATACAGGCATTCTCCAAGAGCCAAGAAGAAATCCCATTCAAAATAGCTCAGGCATCCCTTTCCAGTGATCTTTCTATTTTGAAATATATGTTGGTAACAACTCATTGTTAATCAAAGAAAGCTAGAGAAAAAATATCGGCTGCACATGATTGTTCGCTAATCAAGAACACGATATAGAGAGATATTCATCGATTAACTTATTGTTTTAAATCTCACAGTAAACAGGCTTTAAAGCCCTTCTCCAACTCCTGAGCGTCCAAGTTCTTCCCTATGAACACAATCTTGTTCATTCTGGGTTCGTCAGGACCCCATAACCGTTCGGGCGAACCTTGGAATATATCATGAACACCCTGTCAAATAAAATGAGGCAAAGGAAAAGTTGATTAGGATCTAATTCAGAACCCCTTGCTTGCCTGAGTACATTGCGTACAGAACCTAAATATAAACTACATTGCTAGCTTAAGGTTTTTTTTTAAATAAAAAGAAATTGATGAGCTGAGCAGATTGTAAAGCAGGAGTGCTCGACCACAGATGAAGTTGAGAGGTATAGGAACATCAAGTGCTAGAACTACACATGAAGAGGAATCAAGATTTATTTCCACAAAAAAAGAAAAAAAAAGAGTGATATGGTTTAAGGGATGAAGATTTGGATTATAAGAGATGAAATGGAGGATACGGAGGACTCAAGTGAAGGAGAGGTAAGCATAGATGACGATGTTTTTTAAGAGTAATGAACAATGATGATAAAATTAAATTTGCAATTTAATCTATTTGGCTACTTACTACTTTAATTTATTTTGTTTTGTTTTAAGGGTGAAAAATGTAATTTTATATACTATTATCATATTTTATATTTTCTTTTGATTTCCTAATGATCTAATCATAATTGGTATATATTTTAGATTTATATAATATTATACACGTAACTTCTTATATGATTAAGGCTGAGTGCCTTGGTTCAATCAGGTAAGGGCCTAGATGTGCACCTAGCAGCTTGGGCATTTTCTAGGCTTGGCGCTTTTAAGAGCGTTTCACCTTTAACAACATTGCAACAAATACAAAGCACAAGGATGCACATCTAGTGCATTTGAACCTTAAGAAAACAAAGAAAGGGTTGCTGTTTCTTTGCTTCTACCAATAATAACTAAAAGCTGATTTAAGTGATCAAATAGTTAACAAATATGGAAAATGAAATTTTCTTTTATCAAGATAATATTGGGACTTTGGAACTTTTTAGCTCACCTGGAATACAAATCTCTCATCCATTCCCTGAACAGATAATAAACCTTTCATCCGGTACATGTCCTCACTGCGCTCCATCAATAAAGTACCAAGCCAGATGTTAGCCTGAAAAAGTGAATACAGTGGTCACATCAATCCAATATTGTTGGCTTTACACATCCCATCTCCCAGACAAAGTAATCAAACACAAAGATATAGGAAAGCTAGAAATGTTCATGAGAGGTTATTTCAAATGTGTACAATTCTTCTGCAATTCTAAAGTGCACATGGAAAATGAACAGCCCACATGTAAAACCAACCTTTTCTAGATCTAGGCTCCCTTCACAGACTATACTGACAGAAGAAACACCAGGGTCATGAGTGTGGTCATGCGAATGATGACCATCATGATGATCTGCATGATAACATCCACAAGCTTTATGATCAACCATAATATTATCACAAGAGTGGCAGAGTAAATACCCAAAGCAGGCATTTACAAGAACTGACATTACAATCACGAAGATTCACAAAATAACTAATCATAATTTTTAGGCCAGAGGGATACTATCATTAAGCTTTAGCCACAATAATAGCTTAACAGAGAAAAGGAGAGCTAAACATGAAAAGTACCAAAAAGCTGTTTCTCTTGGCTACTAATTATAAGCAATACGCAGAGATTTTTTCTTAATGCTTTTCCATTTTCCTTCTTTTCTTCCAGCTGCTATGATAATTTGTTGGTATGAAAGATTTTCTTAAAAAAAGGTCTGTTGCTGCTAAAATTAGTGATGAACTTGGAGTTAAATTTCTAAATACAATAATGTCTAAATTTCATTGCCTACTTCTAGCAGCTAGAGATGAGTTTGGAGAGGCTGACATCATCTACTGCAATGATTAATGCATGAAATAAATAGCGTTTCATCTGACATGAATCCATCTTTATCAGTTCTCATGTTTCATATTTTACTTGACGGTTTCATTATAGGTGATCGTCTAACCAGCCATCAACCCATAAAATTCCAATTTTTTCATGTGGCAGAACATATACAGATCAAGTTTCGAGTTATATAACAAAATGTTTATCCAGGAAGAGCCTTGTTGTTTTTATTGAGACAAGCAGAAGCTTGCTCCACTAAAATATAACAGCACCTAACAGTCTGTGCATGCTGCTTTAAGTTAAGTACAGACGCTGTGAATGAAGAGAAATACCATGCTTATGGTCATGTTCATCATGATGGTGGTGATCATGATCATGGTTGTGATCATGGCTGGCATGATCTTCCTTTCTATCTTCATCACTGACAGCACTCTCAATCCTGAGAAGAGTAGCAAAAGTTGGCCAAAATCTCCAGATATTGCAGTTTAACTGTGAAGTGACCTCACACTTCAAGAAAAGCAAGCATCCTCGACAAGAGAAACAATAGTATTCGGAAAGAAAAGATACAACAAGAACGGAGATAAAGATTAATAACCAGTTCAGTTAATTAACAAGGCAGCCAGAATAAGGTCATTGGGAAAGTATAATCAACTCGTTATTTAATAATACCACAAAATGATTTAACACCAAAACATTTCAAGCACAGAAAAGTGTCATGAAGGCACATGCTCTAACAACTAAAAATCTCAGCAATCTGCTACATAAATAATTTTTTCAAGCTACAGCAAATCCAGCCAGCTAACATTCTAGTCAATACAAAAAATAGTATCATCACATTCATAGAAATGCCAACCTAAGTTAATGCATGTCTATGAACAGATCAATGTATTTTATAAGAGTAGAGTTTCCCCCAAATGAGCCAATTGAACAGCATGAATTGGTATGTCTTGGATTGAGCTTTGTGAAACATATTCTTTGGCAAGACTTCAATTTGCTAACTCTGCTACAATACCAAATACTCTTAGCGCAGTTTTAACTCCTCAAAAATTCAGGAGCACTTGCATCATTTTTCTTTCCCCTTGCATGAAAACTTCATCTCCTATTATGTTTGGATATAATTAGATTTACATCCAAAATAAAGAAGATAGAAAACTGCTACAAGACTAATATTTGACATGCAGATTTAGGGTCAGGTTCTTTACGCCCTCAAAATATGAAAAGAATAGAGCTAATGATCCTTTTTTATTCTAAGTGACTTTGTTTTTCTAAAAGAAAAAACAAAAGGAAAAGGAATTAAAGCATTCAAATGTTTGCAAAAATAGTTGAATACCAGATAGCATGGTGCTAGAGGCACTAAAAAGAAATGGATACAGGTTTTACTAATTTTGTAGTAACAAATGCAGTTTTTCAAGTGGCCAGTGTACCATAGTGATCCCAAAAAAACCTGGAAGGAGTAAAAGTTATGAGCTTTTATCTGTAACCGTTGATTTTCTGTGTTTATCAGGCTTGCACCAATAGGATTAGTAACGTTTCCACGATAACATGGGATTCCAGTAACTTTAGAAGAGAACCAAGTAAACAGCTGTCAACTTCCATACTTCCATCTTCAGGGGCATGGAACTCTTCATTGAGGTTTGAGAAGGATCTCAAATCACAACAGAGAATTGGGGTCTTTATTTCTTTCTCTTATCCAACTCAATGAGAGGTTTCTGATGGGTACAGCTGCAATTAGATCTCTGGTTCCTGTGTAAAATTCTTTGCTAGTAAATTTAAAGATTGTTTTTTCTATTATTGATTTCAGCTAATATAGCATTAGCTTTCTAAATGTTAGTGATTTCCCAGATGTTTCTGACTTCGACTTCAATGTTTTTATAGAGCTCATAATCCGACATAAGCCTAGAATCTCATAGAATGAAGTTGAGTTCCCTAGCTTGTTTTTATGCCAGAATGAGGGCACCCTCCCCTCCATGCTCTCGGTCCTCAGTAAAGAGAGAGGGAGAAAAATGAATACATGAAAGGTGAAGAGCATAGGGATGTGAAAGAGAGAGTGTCTAAATGCAACGCCTAGCACATGGTAGAATCCATGTCAACACAGAAAGTATAAATCAATAGTGCAATACACACAATTAAGCATTTAACAAGCATGGAGGTTGAATTCAATGGATGAGCTCATTTCAAAAACAAAGTTAGATGCACAAAATGGCCCCCTCTGGCCAGAGAGCGAAGAGCAGAAAACATTCAAAATAAAAGATTGAAAAATTTGTTCATTCTTTTAGTCAATTAGATATTCATATACATTTATACATTTACATATACTAGGAGACAGGAGTGGAAAATAACCTCTCCAAATCAAATCCTCCAATGCCAAGGACATAATCCAAATCAACTTTTCCATATTGTGTGCGCTTCAAATTAGCCATCCGATTGATGTTCTGCATTCAGAGACCCTCGTCAGTATTCTAAAAGAATCAAAAGTGAAGAAAAGAAACAGGACACCAACCCTTATCCGCTGCACCAAAGAATCGATTTCTTGCTCTCCAACAAGATCAGTCTGGCAACAAGGCAAGGTATCATATGGGTCAGTAATAGACCAAAAGTTTGATAATTGACTCTAAACTTGCAGCCTAGACTAAGATTTCCCAACTGACAAGTTATCCATTGTCACATTTTTAAGAGGCAATGAAGCCATGGGTTTCATTTATACAGCATCTGTTAAGTCCGTCTTTAAAGAAGTATTAGAATCAACTTGCCAGCATGTGAGTTTTAAATTTCTGGGAGAGCAACACATAAGTTTCTATACCAGCTAATGAAGCAAAAACAAAAGTGATTTGAAGCAAAGTGCTGATAATAATGTGAATATGGTTGACTGGTTAAACTGTATCCAATATCAGAATTATAAATTGAGCAAACTGAAGTCTAGCAAAGTCAGATTTAGGCAAAAATATAACTTACAATCAAAGTACCTTATTTACTATAACCCGGTCAGCATAAGCAATTTGCTCCACTGCCTCATTCACCACTCCCTTTGGCTTAACCTCATCGAGATGGAGAAGAGCATGTTTAGCATCAACCAATGTCACAACACCATCCAATTTGACATCATTAAAAACCTGGTCTTCAGCATAAAAAGTCTGAATGATTGGTGCAGGATTTGCCAGCCCTGCAAAGTTACACAAAAGATTTGCAGTGAGCAACAACTAACTAGAGGATCTATTTCACCTGAAGTGAAGTAATCTCACATGCAAAACAGCAAGTAAGAACATGATATATCCTTCATTCATTCTTGACCGGTTATACGCCACACAAAAATGTCATATTGAAAAACTACCTACCAGTAGTCTCTATTACAATATGATCAAATTTGTCTTTCTTCTTGTTAACCAAATCCGCAATCATCCTGACAAGATCACCCCTCACTGTACAGCACAAACAACCATTGTTGAGCATTACAATGTCCTCAGCCCCAGCAGTTTTCGCAGCAACAAGAGAGCCATCAATGTCAACTTCACCATACTGAAAGACATTCAGCATAACCACTTGAGTTCTCAATTAACATCAAAAAACAACAGCACGGGCTTGAAAACCCATCACAAAGATTCTTTCTTTTTTCTTCTACTCATACTCACCAGTCATCAGATGACATATGCAGATTAATGGGATGCAAGAATATAAATGAAATATGATGACAAAGTACCTCATTCTCAATCACTGCTATGCGCTTCCCATGGTCAGCTGTCAGAATATGATTAAGTAACGTTGTCTGTTTTACACAATCACCATAAGACAACACAACCCATTATCGCAAACCAAATGAAATGCACAAAAAAAAAAATGAAGGATAAGAAAAGGGACCTTGCCAGAGCCCAAGAAACCGGTGATAATTGTGGCAGGAATCCGATTATCGGGAGGAATCTTGGTGGTTAAGTCCGAGTCGTCAGTCTGAGGGGCAGAGGTGGTGGCGGTGGAGGAAACGGAGAAGCGGCGGCGATGGAAAGAGGGTGTAGTTTTGAGGACGAGATGATGGGTTCTTTGTGGGTTTAGTAACAAAGGGAGGATGGTGGAGCGGAGTGTGGTGGGATGGCGAGAAGTTAAAGAGGCGAAAGTGGTGAATATGTCTACTGATAGTGACGACAGTGCAGCCATGGAGCCTGGAGAGCCTTCTAGTCTAGTTTCTTCCGGGTTTTGGATTTTGGTATATATGGATAGAGATACAGGTGGCTGTAGGGTTCGATAGTTTTTAGGAGTTTTTGTGTTTCAACAATTTTTTAAAAATAAATAAATAAAATAGTATTTTTATGTCTTATATTAAAAATAAATTTTAAAAAATAATACTTTAATATATTTAAAATAAAAATATTTAAAAAAAACAATCATTAATTTAAACATCTAGGCATTATTATCATTGATCTGTGAGCAATATAAAATGGAACATCAGTACTATCCATTTCTTTTTATATTTCTTTGATACCATTATTATCATTAAACAATTTAGAAAACTCATGAAAAGTGTTCTCAACACCATGCAAATTATTAGTCTTAGGAAATTTACTTTTGTTATTAGTAGAATTTTAGGTCATGTTAAGATGAATACTTGTATATTTTTATGTGTATGAAATTTAAATAGACTTGTAAATGTTTATCCTTGACATTATTTTGTTATTTGTTTATCCTTTTTAAACAAAGTAACCCACGTAAACACTTAGTCAATATCCTTATATGTTAATAGTATGGAGTTTAAATATAATTGAAGAAGGAATATCAAATGTTTAATTTGTAGTGAGGTGTATGAAATAGTGAGATTTTACTTTTAATTTAATTTAATTGACATGAATATATTCCTTGAATTTTTATGATAAGTATTGTTGTTGGTGAAATGTTGGTATAAAGCAAAAATATTAGATTGTTAAAATGGTTGAGTGAGACCAGTGCTGGAATTGTTCATAATTTTTTGATATAATAAATTTAGGGGAAACCATTCTAAAAAAAATCAAGAAATTTCAGATGGATTGTTGAATTTTTTTGTGGTTGTTACACAATCCATATCCAATATATACGCATATCATGATGCAAAAAAAATGCATATTAAAGCTCTTAAACAAAAAAAATTATTCATAGTTGAAAACAAAAACAAAAACAAACAAATGTCAATATTATATAGTATAAACAAATAAAATAAAGCTTGGTCCAAGACTCATTTTTGGAATGATCATCCTGTCATACCCTTCATAAGCACCATGTCACAACAATCCTTTGTGTAAGTTTAGAAGTCTTTAGTTGTATAGGGAGTCACCACCTACTATTATAGTTAATAGAAACCATAGCCGGTCTTTTAGATATTCTAGGTAATGTTTAGTATAGTATCAAATTCAAGATTGGCCTTTTAGGCATCTGAACTAGGCCTCTTTGGTTCACACAAACTACATTGTCATAGTTTCACATATTTTTATCATAATGAACAATAAAAAAACAAGAAATAATAGAAAACGTGCGTAAAATTTATATTTTCAAGACTATCAAAGTTAAACAAAAAGCATATTCAACAATGTGGGATTCAAATTAGCACTTCAATACTTCACAAAGATCAAACAAGAACATGCATTAGAACCTCCAAAAAACAAACAACATATTGTTATATTTGGCAAATTTCAAAAACTATTTTATTTCATCAAATATTTTCTAATCATCTAGTAAACAATAGCAACTAACTCAACTCCGGATTAAGGAAAGAAAAATAACATTTTCATACATTAATCAAGATAAAGTTCAACATAATATATCACCACAACAAGTTCAAAACATTATCGAACACATGCAAGGACTTGATTAGCCTAGAATTTGCCAATATAAGTATGACTAATGAGGGACAAGATATTGTCAAGTCCATAGAAAAAAATGGAATATAAATTTTTTGATGGGAGTGGCTAATCATTGTAGAGGAGGTATTTTCTAATTGAGTGGTGGTGGTTAGAACCCTTGTGTTTATCGAAGACGTCATATTTATTCGTATGAATATGTCTGCTTAATTGACTAAAACTACCAAAGAAAAAGGATGAGCAGTGGTCAACTGACATGTCACTTAATCCCTTCATTAAATATAAGTACATGTTGTCTATGTTAAACCTTAAAAATTAGGGTTTTTAATTTGGGTTTTGGCCAATTTTAATTTAATCTCTAGTCTTTTGATTTCTTTTATTGCACTTGAAATTGCCTTCCAACTTTAAATTTTATATTATTTTACATTTGTCAACCTAAAGTTTAGTCTCTTCCAATTCATCCATTGGTTATTGACTTATGCTAATTGACCCCTACCAACCATTAAACTTTCAAAAAAAAAAATCAAATTGACCCCTAATTAGGTCAATTTCTATCCTTGCATTTTTCTTTTTTAGTTTGGTTTTTGGTTTTGAATTTTTTAATCAATCTCTTAATTACCTATCAAACTTTAATATTTATGCAATTAAACCTTGATTTGACCAAATTATTTTTTTAGAATTGCAATCCACCTATGAGACTTCAATTTCTTTCAATTGAAGCCCAAATTGACCACGGAAGTCATTTCTTATTGCAATTAAGCCCTCAATAAATCCAATTAAGCCCTAATAAATTCTACTTGAGTACTTAAACATCCAATTATGAATTTTCCTTTCCAAATTAGTTTTCTTGTCAATAATGCCTTTACGAGTCAAAGTTGAATTGTCAACTTTTTCAACCTCGCATATTGTTATCTTTTCCGACTATTATTTGATGATTTTCTTAGTGTTTTTCATGTTTTCTCCACTAATATATATATTAGTTTTCTTTCATTTGTTTTTGTATTTCTTTATCTATTTTATGTGTGCATAGGTCCAAAAAGGATAACAACACCTTACAAAGTAAATCAAATGTAATTATCAAGTTCAATTATAAATAAATCAAATGTAAGATCACATTGAAAATATAAATTAGGTGATCGAAAAAAAAAATAAACGACTAAAAAAGAAAGCAGTGTGAATCTTCGTAGCTTGCTTTTCCTTGGCTCAAATCCAAATAAAATATTCAAAATTATGCAATTTAAATTTCAAACATAAAATAAAAAAAATAAGAGTTAAACTGATATAACTCGATCGACTTGATGAGTTCAAAGATAACATGGAAAATTGATGAAAATATAGTTTAACTAAAAAAATCAAGTTGACATCTTATAAAAATATTGAAATGACAATATATTAGATCAATTCAGATTAACCTTTCAAATATACGACATACATTATAAGATCATGATAACCTTAAATAAAACAAATCAAAGCAGATTATAAAATTTAATTCATAATAAACTCGTTGTTGAATAATAAAATTAAATTTAATCTAAAAAAACAATAAAATAATTTTCTGGATAAATTATGAACATGAATAATATTACGAGAATATCATAATCAACCTCGCAAAGTCGTTATATCCTCTGATTACTCATAAATTTTAACATAATATATAAATATATGAAGACTCCTCATAAAATTTTATCTCAATCTAACAGTCAGATTAAAAAACATAATTGATATTATAAAACTATTTATTATTTTAAATAAACATACAAAATTTCTGAAACAGTGTCGGTTCTGAACGAGATAAAATGTATTCTATTTTTTTATTTGAAATAAATGAAACAGAAATTAGTACCTCGACACAAAGCACACTTTCATGGAAGCACGACTTTTTCAATAGAGATAACCATCATTGCTTTGCGAAGAAAATAAACCGAAGCAGGTAAATTGTTAAGGATACGGAATGCATTCATTACATTCTAGTAAATCAGAGCTTCATGTCAGGGAAAAGGAAACATCAATCATGGTCATTAACCACCACTCTTGACAATCACATCTTACAAGACACCATTGGTCGGTCAAGTGAGCTGCCGACCTAGACAGCACTTCAAGACCACTTCTACATCATGATGGAAGAGCAATTTTGATAGCTCATTGCATGTCAGAAAGTACATCTTATCCGTTTGTAAATATTGGATGTAAATTTACATGAGATAGTGAGTGGTTATTATTTTAATAAATTTTTAAACAAAAATAAATTTTTTTAAGAAATTAGCACATTAAAATAAACTAAAAAACATACCAGAATATCAATTTAAAAGAAAATCAAGTTTTTTCTTTAATAATTTTAAAACAACCGTCTCTAATGATGTCCAACCCACAGCAGCATTTATTGAACATCCAAGAATTCTTTCCAGGCGGGGAATCTCACCAGTTGACCCTTCGGCCATGGATCTTTTATAGAGACTAGCATTGTAATTCTCACAGGTTGCACTCACCACACACAAAAAAAAAAAAATCAATATTTTTATTATTTAATGTGAAGTTCAGTTTAGTCTCTTCATTGTTTATGCATAGAGGGCCTTGAAAACATTTTCTGTAGAGGCCATTTCATGTATAGCCATAAAAAATTAACCTGTTACCTGACTTGGCGGTCAATTCTGATTGTTTAATTATTTCGTATAATGGTATAGGAATTAATTAATCCATTTCAGTAAACTGCAGGTACTAATTTAAAAAAAAAAAGATTTTCAGTACTGAAAAGATTGGGAAATAAAAGACCTATAGTCCAATATGATACCTACCTTGAAACAAATGACAGGTGGTCTAAAATCCTAGGTAGAACCACTGGGCTGGGAAAGGATTCTCGACCTCAAACAAAACAACGAGGAAATTTCGATGTCTGACGACAAAATAATAAATATTTCAGACTATTCAAGATTTCAAAGAAAGAAATAAAATAAGAACAGAACCAATAAAAAAAAAATCTTCCTTAAACAAATTTCTAGTTCAAGGTCAAAGAGCATCGCTATTAATACTACTACTACTACCAATACAGCATTTACCTCACGGAAGTATCAGACAGAACGTGCTAAATCTACATCCTTTGCAAGTAGTTCCTTGAGTAGGTTGCCACATATCATTGAACCTCAAACTGCAGAAAGAAAGAAAGAAACCGAGAACATAAGTGCAATGAAGGAGATCCACATCGAAACTAGGATAAAACTCTGGGGATCTAGACTGGTAGTGTTCATATGAATGGCAATGGATAAACAAATTAAGGTGCTACGATATCAACCCAAGCAGGAAAATGTTAGGTATAACCCCTAGCCAGGCAGGAAGGGTGCTTGGTAAAGGGAAACTAATGCAGACGTTAATCAATCAATAGAAGTCCACGACTAACATCATGCAAGATTGTGTTTAGAGTTCAGCTGATCCTGATGCTTCGATGCACAATGCTTTTCAGATGGCTAGGATCTAGTACATGGGTTGACTATGGCTTACTAGTAATTTTTGAAATAAGTACAAAAGGCAGACAGATATTGGACATACCTAACTTAGGAATGGGCCAGCAAGCCAAGCATGTAAAAGAACTTGTGCTCTGGCAATCATAAATCATCTCTGGGCTTGATCAGAACCTGATGGTCCAACTGAAGGAATAGCTGCCACACCGCTTGCTGACCCATTCTCAGCAGGTGGAGGCACACCCCATTTTCCTTCAGATTCAAGTGGCTCAAAGACATGAACCCCGCCATCTGATAATCCCAATGCATACTGATTTGGTTCATGTGGGTGTGCAGCAATCACAAGTGGATGGACATTTGAGCTGCCGTGTATGAAACAAGGGGAGTCAAAGTGATGTGGCTATTGCATAAAAAAAGAGGTAGAGAATCATACTTTAGCTTGCAAACTGTGAAAACTAGGACGGGCATTCCATAAACAGGAAGGCGGGGTTCAAAGCAAACCAGTAATGGGTTTTGGAATTTAAGATGCAGAAATAAATAACAGGTGGAACCGAGTTATTGATACAGAATCCTGTAAATGATTATAGATAAAAGAGAAAATATTTAAGCATATTTGTGTACTCATTCCTGGTTGTATGTATTACTATTATCTAGCACAAAAGAACTTCATAATCTTTCCTCTGTTTTTTTGTCATTAATTTTTTTTACTTCAAAGTACAGTTACATATGTTTCCAGGTACGTGGATTTGCCCATGCCATTTGAAAGATGGTTGACTCCTAAGAATGATAGGATAAAAATGGGAATTTACAGATTCTCAGAGCAATAAAAGAAAATTGTGATCCTATCACTCTACCAAGATAGTCAGCACCGCAAAAAGGTGGATCTAAATAACTTAGGAGAAAACAAGGAAAAGGAATTCAGATATCAGTGGAGAAGGGGGCTAACCCAAGGCTGGACACCAAATGAACCATTAGACGCCTTGGAAAGCAACAATCAAAAAACCAGAAACACGCAAGATACAATTTAACAAAATTGTAAGAGTATATTAGAATGCTTGCTGGAAACTAAAAAGGGAACTGCTTGACATGCACGCAATAGCACCTTATGTCAACCGAGTCATGTTGGAGATAAATCCATAAAAAGCAAGATAATTACCTGACATTAGGGGGGAGGTATGAAGAGGGATTGATACGACAATGTAATCTGAGATTTGCAGCACTAAATACACAAACAGTCAAATCTAAGAAACTGGCATATACCAGCTGACTATCACACGAGAACACAGCATGTGAGATTGGTGCAGAAGATTCACGTGGAAGCCACTAGATCAGGACAAAAGAGAAATCAGTACCTGACAAAAACATGATAGTTCCACAATGAAGTCAAGGGACAAAGATACCTGCTTTACGCATTCTAGCTTTGTAGTTTCATATATGGCAAGCTGAGTCTCATGCACAACCAGGAAGTGTATCTGATCCTGATGAAATTGTACACGGGTGTCTGATTGTGCTGTTGTTGTCCTTCCAGTCTGGACCTGCAAGAATCTTGTTTTCTGCTTTTCCCATCCATCTGAGTTCCAAACACAAAGCTGAATATAGAACAAGTTAAATGGGAAATGAGTTAATATCTAAACACTGATCATTAGTTAATCTGAGGGAAAAAATAAAGGCAGCTTGGGTTTGGGAATAATTTATGTAAATAAGCCTGCCATTTGCAACAACAACAACAACAATAATAGAGAGAGAGAGAGAGAGAGAGAGCTGTGAATTCTTTAGCATGCCACTTGCAACAGTGGTGAAGCAGAATTATGCAGAGGCATCCCCCACTCCAAAAATTGGAACATCTAACAGGTGATATCCCGTCAAAAAGCTAAAACATCAAGGCACACAAGACAGCAAATTTAAAATTTATTACCTGAGCATCTGCTCCTGATGAGACTAACACGTTCAGAGCATGAGAGAAGGCAAGGCCAGTAATTCTTTTAGAGTGACCTTTCAGCTTGCTCTTGACCTGCACCAATAATGGACAGATATTACATGAAAATTGATGCTTCTCTGAGCATTAGCAGTGGGAATAAATGTCCATGACAGCATCATACCTCGTCTACACGGACATTATATATTTGAATTGTGGAATCATCCATGCCAATAGCAATTATGTTATTATCTTGAGGATGAAAAGCAAGAAATGTTGCTGCAGGAGGTGGTGGCATGAAAGTTGTCATTGTCTGCACTCAGTCAAAAGAAAATGAGATTGGTCAAATGACATTCACATCCCCACATCATAACCAAAATTCCTTGTATTACCTTAAATGTCATCATATTGAAAAGGGAAATCTTTCCTCCAGATGCTGACATAACATAGGAATCATTTTTGGACAAAGCAAAACATGCCACAGCCTCTTCAGGGTTAGTGTCAGTTTTGTCATTGGTCATTAGAATCCCACTTGATGGTTGCCATAATTGAGGCGATGCACCAGCAGTTGCCTGCATGACACAATGGAACTCATTATAGAAATTTCAGTTACATAAAAGTGCACTTGATTGATGAGTCCACTTTGCATGTGCTTCTTACCTTGCCACTTGCATTACGATCACTGCGTTGCCATTTCCATAATAAGTGTATAGCATTTGAAGCTAATGCCAAAATGGCATTGCCAGAATTTGTATAAATTAACCTTGATATCTGCAATGATAAAAAAAAGAAGGGGAAGCTAATGATGACATCCTTGTTGGAAAACAGAATAAAGAAAAAAAGAAAAGCTTATGACTCATGATGGAGTTCACAAGTCAACTCGATAAAGCTTCACACTCCGATAAATAAAAAAACAAATTCATGCAAGAACCCATACAGAGCCATCTTACACTGTCGATACCATTAGGCAAGACTCATTTGGAAACATCATGGTAAAACACTCTCTGTAACTTCCTTATTCAGTAGTTCTCTGTGAGCTAACAGGTATTCAACAGCAAAGTTAACACTCTTATACTAGCATATGTCCCATCACCATGTATTGAAGATATCTAGAATTTCTTTCCATTAATAACATAATAACATATTCTATGAAATAGGATAAATTACATGGTTGTTAAACATTTGAAATGCAATTTGATCAATTACTAGCATGAAGTAAGCATGATGAGACGAGTTAGCACCCTGAGTTATGGTAATTAAAGTTGACACAAGCATCTTCAGAAAGCCCTAATATGCTGTTTTCCACCATTAGTATTTCAAAACATTTTAACTCAAATATTTTTGCCATCTTAACTGTATGTGGCATGCAGTCAAATTTCATCTATGTCTGAATATTATCAATTATTTCTTGAAATAATTACGAGTAAAGAATCCTTAGAAGGCTTTTACTTATGGGAACTGCTTAAATTTAAAACATTAGGAGTGGCAGGTAATCTTTTCAAGCTAAACTTATGAATAGTAAAGAATCAAACCCAAGTTGAATAACAAGATCAGAGTATGAAAAGGAATGTGTTCCCAATCAGATCACCATGCCTCTGAAGCTTCAATAATCTGAAGCTTTACTAAAACGACCAACAGTTGGCATAAATTAAATCATGGAGCATTTAGAACACATGTAACATCAGTATATAGCCCTAAGGAAACAGCACAACCTAGTTAGTCAGAAATGCAATGATATTAACCAAGCAAGACCATTAAGATAACTGGCCCAGAAAAGTACTTTGGAGCAGAAAAGGATGCCCTCAGAGAAAATTTCAATACCTTGGTTACTCTCGAGTTTTCAGGAAGCCTCAAGGACCGGCATTGAGATGGTTCAATGATTTCAGTGAGCTTCCATATCTTGGATTTATCATTCGATTCTTCAGCTATTCTAGGTTTCACATCTCCCAAGTTACGGGCATCTCCATTCTACACAAGTAATTTGCTTGTGACTATAAATTACAATAGATTATTTCACTACTATCATGGAAAACCACTATCACTCAGAAAACTTCATGGAAAACCAAGATCCCTCAAAAACAATTGTGGATAACTAAGATCATGCCACTAGTTTGTAGTTCAGGTCTCTGAACATACAACAGAAACAATGTGACATCAATATGAGTTGTGTGATTGGAGAGTAATTGATATGCAAGTTACTTGTGTATAAAATTCAGATGCTACTCTAAAAGTACAAGAATGTCCAACAAACCATTCCAGCAACAGCAACCACTGAGGCACCCCTGTCTGCAAGTCCACTGCTAGTTGCAGCAACTGCTGCAGCTGAGATTGGATTAACAGTAGGCTGCACAAGAAAGCCACTATTGGATTAGATTTAATTACAGACAGGGCAATGTCGCATTCACAACTAATCATTGATAAAGCTACCTTTGCAACAGATTCAGATGCCCGGGAGGCATCATAAGAAAGATTTTCAAACGTTCGCAACAACCTGATGCCATCTGGATTTGCCAATATTTTAATCCCATTCTCATTGGCGGAAACAGCCAACAGGGTGCCCTCCTTGTTGAAGCGGATACGTGGGCTCGCCTATGAATTATTAGAACTGAAATAAGCAATTATAATAATACTCAAAACAATCTCTTATAGTTTACTGGTACATAACGAACTCACCAGGAGGTCTCCATCAGCATCAATTGTTGTCAAAAGTTGAACACTGTCCATATCCCAGAACTTGATGCAAAAATCATCACCAGCAGCTAAAAAGCGATTCTTCGTTGTATCAAATTGCACAACACCCAAAGAACGTTTTCTAAATCCAAGATAGGTTCTCTTCACGGCACCTTCACTTTCATTCCATTCAACAATAAATGACTCCCCCTCTTTACTTGTACCACAAGAAAACAGCCTGTAGTTTCCACCCGAAAACCCAAAGGCAACAAGTAGATCGTTATTAATCTAGGCATGCACAAATACCAAGAAGGGAGATCGTTGAGTAATGAGTCAATTATGTTGACCTTGTACCATCAGCACTGTAAGCCATGGTTGTGCACGATCGACCAGGAGCCTCATAATCAACTCGAGATCCCAGATTGTCATATAACCATGCTTTTATCCTTCCATCCAATGCTGTTGAAAATATAAACTGAGCACGGAAAGAAAGTCCAACAACATGGAAGACCAGAAATGATGAGTTTAGTGGAAGGTGACAAGGAACATTAAGAAAACAAAGTAGCAGCAGGAGAGACAACAATGTGCGCAAAATGGACATGTCACCTGAATATTTTCCTTATAATGTGGGCAGATGGAATAAACAGGAGCCTCGTGACCTTCAAACATATATAGTTTTGAACCATTGGCAGCATCCCACACCTAATATTATTAGGGGAAAAAAGAGTAAGTGCAGCTTTTCATGTCTGAAGAAACGACCTTGATTCTTTTCAGTCTGGAAACCAAAAACTAATGTCAAACCCTACCTTGATGGTTTTGTCATCACCACAGGTTATTACACAAAGTTGCTTATTCGGAGTGGAGAATGCAAGATCATTTACTCCACCAAGATGAGCATCAATCTACAGTGGGAACTTTTTGAGTCATTTTATATCAAGTAAAAACAAACACAAAGCAAAAAAAGAATAACCAGCTTAATACTGGTGTTAGTTAAGATTAAAACCTCCAGGTGCTGTCGCACATCATCATTCCCATGATAAGAATATATTTGTACAATATGCATTGAGTATGCAACTCCTGTTGTTGACACAGATGAGAAATCAATAAAATGCCTTTTCACCCCCAAAATCCTGTGGGTTTCTAATCCAATCATGAGGTGTAAAAGATTTTAGCTTACCAAACAAGGAACCATCCGGACTCCAAATTACACGGTTGACAGAGACGCCAGGATCTTTGACTAAAGCTGCCTGAATTTCATCCAAAAAAAAACAGTTCAATTTCAGACATTCCAGTACACCAAGCATACAACATACAGCACATATGATAATCACTGCCATGGGGGTGTGGGGTCAAAAATAAAATAAAATAAATACCTGAAGAGGCATTGAGCATGCATTCAGATCCCAAACTTTGAAGTTTCTTAAAACCAGTCGCTCCCTAGAACCAACTTCCCACAGCCCAATGTCCCCCACATTGGTACCAACTGTTGCAGCATATTAAAGTAATCAATGGTCAGACAAAGGTATATTCTATGTTAATGCTTAAGCGTCCAAATATGCCAAAGCTACAGAACCGACCAAATGAAGACTGAAAAATCAAGCAGACCTAGAAGAATAGTCTGTTGAACAGGATGGAAATCCATGCTAATAGGAGATGATCCCTGATTCATAGTCCGTACAACAACCTTTGGCAAGTCATCTGGTGCATTAAAAGTCTGACCATGACCATGACCATGACCCTGACCCTGACCATGACCATGACCATGAAATAACATTGGCATTACATTAACGGGCAAATTTACCTGGATTGATGATAACAATCAATAGAACAGTTAGCATAAACAGTATAACAGGTGTGCACAAGTTACTGGCTAGATTGATATTTATGTACAGCCAGAATGACAAATAAAAACCAGAGTACCTCGTCAGAAATCCCCATTGGCCTTGTTCTTTTAGCAACATGGTCAGAATCTCCTGAAGGATAGTCTATTGGAGGGTTAGATGGAGGAGTCCGTGGATGCTTCAGCGCAGCTACACGAGGCAACCAAACATATTATTAAAAAGGGAACCATGTATGCTCACGTACTCAGTATAATGGTTAGCAGAAGCATCTATAGCAAATAAAATGAGAAAGAACCACCTGGGACAGATGGAGAACCAAGACCAATGGCACCTCCAGAAACTGCTGGATGAGTTACTGTGGAAGGATTGGTCATCCAACCTGCAAGAGATGCTGGGACTTGTGCTGGTGTGGGTTGAAATGGCTGAAAATAAAAGTTCAACAACACAAGGGTAAGCATGTATCAGTAGAAGAGAGTAAGAAATTCAACCAAACAAGCTAATGACATACCCCATGAGCACCCAGAGCAGGAAACCCTCCAGCTTTTGGCAAGGATCCAAGCAATGGATTGTTTGCAGGTGATGGAGCCCGGGCACCATTTGGTTGTCCACATGAATGATCGAAAAAAAGAGTCTTTATATCAGGGTTTGGCCTTGGGTTTTTACAAAGTTGGTGCTGCCAATTCAAGCTGTAATTTACATAGCAAACAGAGTTCTTTGATTGCAACCATGCCAAAGTGTATATATGCTATAAATGCCAACTAAAGCCATATATTTCTACAGAACAAAGAAAAGATAAAGTAGTAATATAAAGGAAAATTCTAGAAAGATATAGACTGATTGGATCATATCCTGCTCCAAGACTGTCAAGGCTACAGTCCAGAGACACAGATTCATGAAATGATGAAAGTTTCACTGCAATTCTCTCAAATGATCGAGCAACTCAGATTCATCATGATAGGAGTTCATCATTTAATGCTGGACATGCAAACAACCATCATTCTAAATTCCAAGGAAGGCAAGTGTTCAACACAATAGTCGATAAACAAAATATCATTTAAGAAGAGATTTCCAGGCAACAAAATCTGCCAAGTTACACATTATTTCAAGGCAAAACAAAGGTAATTGAAATTACCATATTATACATGTATCAATAGATGAATTACCTTTGGTTAATGAGAGTTCGTAACCTTGAATTCTTAAGGTTGGGAAACTGCAATTTGTCACGAAACAAAGGGTTTGCTTCAATAAGCTTCTTCAGCTCCACCAACATGATTGCCCTCGCCGACTTGGTATCTCCATATTTGGAAAGTTGCTCGTTCTCCCTGTTTACAACAAAGCAGATCTGCATATACCTCCTAGGCTTACTTAACATCAAAGAATTTAATTACTTCAGCACATATCTACCTAAAGTTCTCCAATGTCAGTAGTTGAGTGATTTCCTTGAAAAGCTCCTCGTTAAATGTCGAAAATACTTTCAAATCCTTCACCAATATTTCAACTGCCTTGGACCGATCATGCCTATGAAAAATCCCGAAAGATTCTCGGACCTTCTCATAATCTTATAATAATAATAACAACAACAATAACAAGAGTCAAAAAAAAAACAGAATTGCAAGCTTACTTATCCAATGCTTCAAGATACTTTTGCTTTCGTATCTCGAAAAATATTTTCATAGAATATCGATTGTCGTCTACTTTAGTGAAACCAGAGAGGTATTTCTCCACCTCATCCCAATTGCCATTATGCACCTCATCCTCAAAATACTTCATGTTAAAGAAAAATCCAGATTCCTGCTCAAGCCTATTTTATTTATTAATTTATTTTCACATCACATTACACAAAAAATTAACCAATAATCAGTCATCACTAAAAATATTGCCAATAATTGTAAAAATAGAAATAAAAAACTTAAAATTCTTACTTATGAACAGTCTCTTTAAACTTTTCCTCATCCAGGAACTGCAAGATCAGGAAAACGAGCTCTCGACTGAGAGAAGACATCTTAAACGCTCCGTTTTGAATGCAAAATGCAGAAATACCACCAACTGTAGCCCTAGATCTGCCTGCAACCACAATTTTTTCAAAGAAAAATGAAAAAAAAAACCTAAAACCAGACCAAATCACAAGAGAAAAACGCTTTACTTTTTCAGGAATAAAAAAAAAGGAGAGAATGAGATATTTCTGAGAAACTCACCTCCTAGAGAAAGCAGTGGCGAGATCAGACTCTCTCTCCCACACACACACTTTCTCTCTTAGGAAACGAAGAATTTTTTTATCTTTTTTCTCTCTCTAGACTTTCTCTCTCCGCCAAGATTTTTATAGTCCATAAATAATTTTTTGTCTATATAAGAATTAAACCTGCAGAAATGGCGACTTTAAAAGGGAAGGAGGAGACAGATAACGAGGATGATACGAGCACTGGCTTATAATGTAAGTGCGTATCACGATGATAGGTTATTGAGATCTGTTCGCGTTCTTATGCATAAGTACAGATATTTGAGGTGCCCACTTAGCCGGCTCTCTTTTGTCGAGTTTCTCGGCGCCGAATCTCTAGCTGACAACTGCCGTGCTTAAAGAAAGAAGAGATGCTCCGCTGCAACAAAGCAGATGGTAATTTCGTGTTTTATTATTATTTTTTTACTTCTATTTTTTGCATTTACTAAAAAAAGGAATGTGATGTTTTTTATTTTTACTTATATTTTTTGTGATATTTGTGTGTTTTCAGATATATATTTAATCAATTCATTTGGTTTCTTTAAAAAATATTTTATTTATTTAAGAATTATTTAGTGTAAATTGTATTTTTAATGATAATTTTGATTTAAATATTTTATTAATTAAAAAACAAGTAGTATATTGAGAAAAAAAATTAATATGTTTAATCTTTGAGTACATCGAACATAATCAATATTTTTTACACATTGATATGTTTTTATATTCTATTATATAATTTTTGACACATTAATATATGAATATATTGTTGGGATTTGTTTTTATTACTCATAGTTAATAGGCGCATTAAGGTAAAATTTAAAAAGAGACCCACTCACTTTTAAGATTTAGACTTTGTTGAATGTTATTTTATGATAAAGATTGATTAACATGATTAAAACATATTTGTTAAAGAGGTTTTTAATCATCTTTAAGTTTTATGTTATAGTTTTCTTCTATACTTGTTGTATCTTTCTATTTGTATATTTTGATATATGTAAAAACTCTTAAAGTACTAAAAATCTAAAAAATTGATTTTGTTTATTTTATACTTTTCTTATTTGCAAACTCAAATGAATGATCATGTTGAAGTTTGATTAAAAAAAAAATATTGACATAAGGCATGTTCTAGGGATAACATATAAATAATTATATCAATATTTGATTAAATTAATCTTGCATGGTTGGAGATACTTAATTTATTTAGCTAATATAGTTGTTTTTATTTGCTTATATATATATATATAACTCTTGTTTTTGGATCAATTGATATAATTTGTAAATTCTGATTTGTTAAGCATAATATGTTACGGATGAAATTAAGGATCGAGGGGATTTAATGCTTCAATTGTTATTTTTATCCTATAATAATGTTAATACGCATATTTAAATTAATGACAAGTTAGAAGTAAGGCAATTACAAAAAAAAAATACTTGCCTTTTTTCTTATGTAGAATTCAACCTCAGGTGGTCGAAAAGAGGGGGAGTAATTTCGTTAAATTGGTTTATTTATAGGATATGAAAATTATATTTATTTCTTATGATTATGAATTGATACAAAATGTGAAGGAAAAACAACAAGAAATCTAGATTCATTTGAAAATGGATTTCGGCCAAAAGACCATTGGAAGAGGATGAGGTTAATTTCACATATCTTGTACTATTGTGTTAAATTGTACGGGTAGTGAATACTTAAAATGAGTTATATGCATTGAGAGTAAAAAACATTTTTGGAATTCTATATAAAGGTTTGGTTCAAGGGAGGATACATAATAAAATTTATTTATATGTTTAACATAAATTTATTTATATGATTAAAATTGATATCAGTGTTAATTACACATGTTTTGAGTGATGAAAATCATTTTATTATTATTCCTAAAATTTTAATGTATGTTTAATGAATTTAATGCAAGGAAATAACATAACGCAATGAGAAGCAATAACTAATCTTTTATTTATTAAGTTTGAAATGAATAAGGTGATATTTGAATCTTAATTTATATATTTAATCACAGGTTTTTCTTAGTCGCGACAAAATTTATACTTTAATTGGACTCATGCTTATTTTGTTATAGATTAGATAAACTTCATCCAATATAAACTTGAATTTAATTAATAATATCAAGCTTTTAGGATACTATGTTAATGAATTAGAATGCTAACTTATTGGGTAATTATTTTATACTTTATATATATATATATTATAGTTTTTAAAATTTAAGTTTCATGACCAGTAATAATTGGTTTTCTTGGTCATATTAAATAATATAAAAAAACAAAACTTCAATATTTAAAAACAATTGAATTTTGAATTTACGTTCATACGTCTTACTCTTTTTTTTTTTAAAAAAAGGTACTGAATGAGACAAATAATCCAGGTACAAAATGCAATGAATGATTCTTTTTATTTTTATTTTCTTTTTATTTTTCTTCAATAATTCTCGGAAGAAAGTCCAAATGATGTGATTGATGAAGCGGGCATTGGAGGTGAGGTGGAGCTGAGGAATAGGATGGAAAAGTTAAAAGAAAGTGATTTCATCCTGTTTTTTCTTTTTAAGATCCCGGCGACAAGCTTTTTCGGACAGGACATTTTGAGCTTGCCCTTAGATTTGATGGAGTATTACGATGCTTGCCCTTAGATTTGGTGGAGTATTACGATGCTTGCCCTTAGATTTGGTGGAGTGTGACGATGCTTGCCCTTAGGGTTCAGTTTACGGATAATTGCATACGCGGTGCTCCTGGTATCACGTGACGACGCGCGTTTAGTTTATTATTTCGGTATGTGTTTGAGATGAGATGAAAAGAAACGATTAGTTAAAACATCGTTTACTTTATCGCGATACGTTTGCGGGGAAGAACTTTGCCCCGTTGTAAATAAGAATTAATTCAATTTTAAATATAAAATTACTTTTACATTTCAATTTCTCATTTTTTTTTCTAGACAAGAATACGTTCTGTTTTTTTAATATATTAAAATACAAATCAAATATAACTTTAATATAATATTTTTTATTATCGAAAACCCTCAAAAGCGTCCTATATTAAAAATCTGGGTTCACGTGAACAAATAATATCTCAGTTGTTTTAAGTTGTTACAAGAAATACACACTTTGATTCAAATTCAAGATCTACTGTGCAAATAATAAGTTTTCTACCATCATGTCACGCTTATTGGGGACTTAATATGATATTATTAACAATAAAACATATTTAAAATGGATTAAAAATCAAATGCAAAGGAAAATGAAAGAATTACTTCCTATCAGGGCCAAAAAGACTTTTCGTTTGAATTTTATATAATATGTAATTTATTTTAAAATTCAAATTGATGCAGACAAAAGCTAATAGAATAATAATAATATATAAAATTTGAAGTTTTAATAAGAATAGTCTTGGATAAGAATTTTAAATCCATAATTTTATCATTTAAAATTTCAACATATGATGGTTGCTTCATCGAGAGGTTTGTAAGATTTAAAATTAGGTAAAAAAAACTCTACTTTTACCATAAAACAATCTAAACTGTACAAGCACAAATAAAATTAAAATAGAATTCAAATTAAAAATGGTAAATATGAAAAGTCCTAGAAAAAAAATTAAAAAATGATTAAAAATATAGCTTCTAGATCTAATTTAAGGAGACCCAACGAATCGGACATGATTCCCATCTATTATTGGATCTCTATCTATCATGCTAATTCATAAAAGCATTGAATAAGTTATTTACATTATCTATATAAATCAAGTCTTTATCTAATTGAGTAAGATCATTATCTAAATGCTTGTAACTTTTACTTTCTACAAGCATACATCTTTAATCTTGAATATATATATATATATATATATATTCAACTATCGTACTAATACTCTGACATTGTATTTTAAAAGTGTTTTTTTGAAGGAAAAAATTTATTTTAATTTTTTATTTTAAATTAATTTTTAGTATTTTTATATTATTTTGATGTCCTGATGTCATAAATAATTTTTTAAAAATAAAAAAAATATTATTTTAATGTATTTTTAAACGGAAACACTTTCAAAAACAATATAAACCACACTCTCGAATAAACCCTAAACCTTGAAGGATGAGGCATAAATTAATGCAATCAATGATAATTTTTTGGTTTTTTATTCTAATAACAAGGCATCCATAAACTCGGCATTTTAATACAATGAATAAAACTATATATATATATATATATATAATCCTAAGTATATGGTTTATATATCCACCTACTTTTTAATATAAATTTGATTATATTACAAATTTAATTACCGACTACTGTCTTTTCACAACTTTTTCTATCATATTTGCTATACTTTTTTTAAATCTAAATCCTTAAATTCAAATTAAATATAAATGATAGTGTATAATAAAAATAAAAATTTAATTTCTCATGTTATAAATTCTTAATTACCAACCTACCAATTAGGCTAAAAAAATAAAAAATAAAAATATTTTTTATTTAAAAATATATCAAAATAATATTTTATTTATTTATTAACACATCAAAATAATTTAAAAACATTAAAAAATTAAATTTAAAATAAACATAAAAAATAAATATTTAAGAAACACAACAATAAATACCCCATAAGTTGACATCAATGAAAGCAATAATTAATAGGTAATGATGCTACCATTAAATGGATAATTAAATATTCAAAGTGGACAAGTTTGGTACGATCCAGAAAAAAAAAAAGTGGGGGTAGAATGGGTCAAGTAGCATTTCCATGTGCCTGTCCACTTTCAGTGATTTGGATGGCTGACAGTGGCACGCAGAGAAAAAGACGGTAGCCACAGTACTGTTTAAATTCTCGTTAATAAAGCTTTTTATTTACTCGCCAATTCGTGAAAATCTCCTAAACGTCTCGTACTCCCATGAATTAAGGACCCTACATCACTATTCTTCAAAAATATTTTCAAATTATTTTTTAATATTATTTTATTATACTGTTTTCAGAAATATTTTTATAAAAAAATATAAAATATTATTTTAATATATTTATGAATAAAAAAACAACATTAATTACACTTTCAAATATATTCTTTATTTAGTGCATAGACCGACTTACAAGTTACCATTTGAGTTGAATTAATAAAATTAATATTATTTTATTTAAAACAATCAAAATAAAATATATTTAAAAATTAAATTGAATATTAAAAAAGTTTTGAGTTGATATATTAGATTAATCAATCTAATTTTAAACTATTTTTTAAAATTGATAGACTGAAATACATTCATTAAATCAACCAAGTCAAGTTTAATAATTAATTTTGAATTATTTTAACAATAATTATTAAACCTATACGCGCAAACATTGATATAAAACAAAATATCAATGTGTGAGTGTGCAATATATAATACAAATATATGTGTGAGTGTGCATATATTTGTATTATATATTGCACACTCACACATTGATATTTTGTTTTATGTTATATAATAAATAGTATTTGGGAAATGAATATAACAGATGATGGTCATGCTAATAATATTTAAAAAAAATTATTTAATAATAATTGAATAATATATAACTATAGTAAAAAATCAATTAATAGATAATCATTGTCCATGACTCTTGAGTTTTGTCACTTATTATAAACACAACACTACATCATTACGAGCAAAATGTTTTTAACATAAAAAAGTATTCAGGTAATGCTAATGTTTTTCCTAGTAGAAAAAATAAATTTTATAAGGATTGATATGAAATAACTTGGTCTTTTTGGACGGTTCAAAGACAGCTCATATGACTGGTGAAAATGTAGTTTGACTCAAAATAAATATTTAAAATGAGATTTTTTTATAAAAAAAATTAAGACGATAACATATTTGATCAATTTTGGTTGACGTGAGTTTATATGTTAATTTACATACTAAGTCATAAGATCAAAATCAAAACATATCATAAAGTTTAATTTTTAATAAACTAAATATTTGATGATAAAACTACAAAAATAATAATTAAAAATTTAAAAATATTACGTCAAATTGAAATAATGATAGTGATTCAAAGAAAAAAACCCATATTGCATAATATAATATAATATAATATAATATAATTGTATACATAACATAAATATAAAGATAAAATATAATCCTTTATTTATTTCAAAAGATTTTTGGAATAAAAATATATATGCTGGAATAATATATATTGAGTGGACTATGAACCATATCATATAATGAGTTTTAACTTACAAATATTTTGGTGAAATATTTAGTTTTTATGAACCAAAATAACTCTTATTGTAATTTAGATATCTCACAAATCTTATTATACTCTTATAATTTCTATTTTTAAAGATTTTGCTAATACTTTACAGAAGTGACCTTACTTCACACTTAAGAGGTGATTCCATCAAATATTCATTGTAATTTAAACGTTATCCATAATGAATATGGAACTCATTAAGAATATTGTAGTTCATCATCTCTTTAATTACATTTCTTTTGGATTTGAGGAACTTCACTCCTTGAAAAACGTACTTTATGAGTCCAGGTAAACAAGTAAAACCTTAGTTGTCCTAAACTTTTACTAGAGATGCACACCCTGACTCGAACTTGAGACCCGTTGTGCAGATTTCAAGCCTTTCGTCATCACATTATTCTCACATCATAAGAAATAACATTTTTTTTAATATTTATTTAGTGCTTTAAAATCATAAATAACTTTGTTATTACACATATGAACTTAATTCATGGGATTTTAAATCACATAGGTTGAGTTACTATAGTTTTGATTTTTTAATTTAGCATTAGTCTCATTCCTATCAATACTTATAATATCATCTTTTTACTAAGTTGTTTCGATAGAGTATCAACCAAATTCATTTTTGACTTCACATAATCATTTTAAATAATTTTATCTTTTACCAGTTGCTTTACAACACCATTTCTTAATCCAATATGTCATTTTTTACCATTGAAGGATTTATTCTTAGCAATGAATATTCCTCTTAAAAATAAAAAATTAAGGATATAAAAGGTGTCGATTTTATTTTCTATAGAATTTTAATTAAGAAACTCTTTAACTAATCAGCTTCATTTACTACCGATTCCAATGTTATACTCCATGGTGTATCTAGCAATTAAATTTTAGTTAAAAGATTTCCATAACATTTCACCACCACCTAGAATAAAGATATAGTCACTAGTGGATTTAATCTCATCTAAATATGAAATCTAGTTAGCATGGTTGTATTCTTCTAATACAACAATAAATCCATAATATGAAATACCATAGTCCATGATACCTCTCAAATATTTCATTAGTTAGAATATTGTCGCTCAATGCTCATGATTGAGATTTTGTATATATCTACTTAATCTACGCACAACATGTGCTATATCAAATAGAGTAAAGTTCATTAGGTACATTAGACTCTCAATAATTTAAGCATACTCAAACTGAATAACACCTTTACCTTTATTTTTCTTTAATTATGAGTTAACATCATAAGAAGGACTTACATGTATGACTTTAAAATGAAAAAAACTTCTTCAAAATTTCTCTACATAATGTTCTCGTGTTATGTTATACCATTGTCTCTCATTATAATTTTAATACCTAATATTATACTAGTTTAATTCATATCAAATTTAGAGGCTAGGAATTATTTAGTAGTATGCACGACATTTATGCTAGTACCAAGTATATGCCTATCATCTACATATAAACTAATGATAATATATTCATTATCACTAGATTTAATATAAATACATTTATCCTCATTAACATTGAGTAAAAAAAATTCATGGTTACAATATATTTTCCTCACAAATACACAGTTGGTGTCTGCTCCACGAGTTGGGTAGTTTTTTTAATTAGTATTCCTGCGATGAATTCTTGAGGAAGGTTGATGTTATCGGCTTTCATGTCCTCTGACAGTCTATGATATTCATTAATTCAAGCTTTAATATCCTTGATATCTCTGTGATCCACCATTTTTAATTGGTAAAATTTTCCAACGAAATATTTTTGTTTTCCCTTATCTTTGGAAATATATTTTAGTATCATGTTGTTTCATATCTCTTTCCATTCCTTGTAGTTGCAATATAAATAAGATAACTAGTTGGAAAAGTGCTTAAAATGGAGTGTTTACAAACCTGATTCTCATGTGTCCATGCACCAACATTGTCACTGATAATTGGATCGATAAGAAACCAAGCAACTAAATGCATGTCAAGGACACCAAATATCCTCTCTTGTCACCTTATGAAGTTTTTCCCAACAAAAACCTTAATCTTTAGAATTTCAAGAAATGACTTGGCCAATGACACAATGAACACAACAAGAAAGATGTTAAAAACAGTTAAGAAATTAATTCCAAGTTTTTAAATTTTATGACCGTTAGAAACCATGGTTTCGGTTTAAGAGTCATAAAAAAACATTTTTACGTTGGAGACAAAAGCTTAAGAAAGTATGGGAGTTGTCTCGCGGGCATGGAAAACAACCAGAGGTTTTTTCCTTGCTCAATTCAATCTTATACGCACGAGCCCAGTATTCTTTACATGTTGATTACTATCCCACGTCAAAATTTGCTAAACACTTGATGAAAATCTTATTTTTTTTAATGTGAAATAGAAAAACCTATATATACTCATTGTTTATAAAAATCTTAGTTTTATTGTCATTTTCATCAAGGAGAGCATGTGGGACTTTTATTTCCAATTTCTTTTACTTGATTTGTAAGAATTCTTCTCGTTCCATCTTTATGGATCAGCAGTCGAGCTCAAAAAATTCCTTTCATATTTATGCCAAGCTAAAAGGATCGTGTCGAGTTCCACCTCGTAAAAGCCATCCCATCGTCTCTTCAAGAACCCGTTCTTCACCGCATGATGCTTAGACTCACTCATTAATCTCTACAGGATGATCCTTTTATATACGCGCCACGTGGTTGCATAAATAAGGACCCATCCATGTCATGAAAGTACTTACAAGCATATATATATATATATATATATATATATATATATATATATATATATATATATATATATATATATATATATATATATATAGAATATTTATAACTTTAATATCCATTTGATGATGGATTATTTAGTCTTTGAATTAATCCATGAGTAATTCAATCAACTTGAATTAATTATTTTTTAATTACAACAATGTTATTTCATTTTTTTTAAAAAATCTTTTTAATTTTGATTCATTTAAAGTATTAATTGGATCGTTAAAAAATTGATTAAATCAATCAAATTTTAAATTTGTTTAGTTTAACTAATAATTATGCAGAAATCAAAATTTATTATTCATCAAACTAGTTAAAACCAGCTCTCTCTAACCCTCATCCTCTAGATTCCAATGACGATTTGAATTTATTATGAATCGATTAAAAAAACATATTAAGGAGCTTTATTGTTTATATAAAAAATAAAATTTTAAATTTGTTTAGTTTAACTAATAATTATGCAGAAATCAAAATTTATTATTCATCAAACTAGTTAAAACCAGCTCTCTCTAACCCTCATCCTCTAGATTCCAATGACGATTTGAATTTATTATGAATCGATTAAAAAAACATATTAAGGAGCTTTATTGTTTATATAAAAAATAAAATTACCATCAGAAATCCAATTGTTTTTAATGTTGCGGGTAACATTGAAGAAAAACAAAAATCGTTGCCAAGACGGTCAACCAAAACGCAGTGCTTTGAAAACTAAGGACATGTTTGGGAGTATGGTTACGATAACTTTTCAAAGTGCTTATCGTGCTGAAATAAATCAAAATAATATTTTTTTATTTTTTTTTTAAATCAACACATCAAAATGATTTAAAACATACAAAAACATATTAATTTAAAATAAAAAAATTCAAATTTCAGCCAAAAACCGGTGGTATCGCAATGTCAAGCGGGCACTAAAACCCGTAAATTCACATTAATAATCACTCGTAGGAAAATCAGATTTATTTCATTTTATTTCACATTAATTATCGACACACAATTATATATTATTTTTCTCAAAGTTTCAATCAATAATATTAAAAGTGCGTTTGATAGTATGATTGATGTTTGTTTTTAAATGTTGTGGTAAACAATATTAAAAGATTTTTAGAAGTGAAATTGTTTTTCAAAATATTTTTACTTAAAAATACATTAAAATAATATTTTTGAAACAAACACATCAAAATAATCTAAACACACTAAAACATTCTCATGTGGAGCAAAAATAATTCTTTTTCCACCTGAAAATACGCTTTTCGAGCTATTCCCAAACACCTCTAAAAATATAATTAAGAGTATGATTAAGATTATTTTTTATAAAAATTCATTCAAAAATACATAAAAATTGTTATTTTTAAAAATAATATAAAAATATCAAATAAATTTTTTCTCTTCAAAGTTGGAGTGTCCTAAGTGATAAGACTTTGACATCTCTGAGGTGGTAATATTTCTAAAATAAAGACCCACGTGGTTCCGCGTCATAACTAGGAGTACCGTGCAGATTGTCCTGAAAACCAAGTCAACCCATCCTCGTGCCATCTTACCTGATTGGACAGCCAGCACGTGGACGGGTGTAAGCGATGTCGATCTTATATTTACGATTCATACCACGTATTAACATTAACGAAAACAATTGTTTTATATTGTTAATATATATTTTAAATTGTTTTATAGTATTTTCATGCCACGGCTCAGTAGATTCACGTGTGGAATCTGAGTTCAGATTGCTGAGAAAAATAATATATATTTTTTAAAAATAAATGATATTACAATCTAAATATTTCTTTTTACTTGTAGATTTTCTTTTCACCTTCTTAAATCAACATTAATCCATCAATCAATATAGATTATCGTCTGAATTAATGACTTTTAAAAATATAAAAAAGTGTATATATATATAAATTATTTTTGATATGTTAATCAAGTAAAATTCGATTGTTTTAATTTAAATACTATATAAAAATCATATAATAAAAATTATATTTTTTTATCTTTAATAATAAATTGCTATTTTATTCGGGTTAGAAAGCCATGAAGCTTTAATATTCAATACAATTTTATGAATAACCATTAAAATAAAGGCAAACACCATTAACCATCTTCATTTTTTAAATAAAAATTAAATAAGCTAATAAATCTTTTTTATTTGAGGAAACTCCTCGTCCCTTTAAACATTTTTACGCCCACATGTTAATCAAGTAAAACCCCGATTGCTTCTGCCTCTTACAAGTTGAGCAAGTTTTGACTCAAACTCAAAACCTACAAAATAGATCTCAAGTTTTATATCACCACGCCACACCACTTGAGATATAAATTGCTAAATAGTTCACATATATTCTCCAATAACCAAATTGATAAAAAAATCATCTACTATAATTAAACAAACATAAATAATAATAGTCAAAAATCAAAATATATACTGACATCATCTTAATTCTCTTTAGAATTATAGTTGATGTTTTTGATAATATTTTTCATTCAAAAATATATTAAAATAATAATTATTTTTTTGATATTATCACATGAAAATAATACTGAAAATAGCAAAATAATTTAATTTAAAATATTTTTTCAGAAATATTTTTAAAATACAGAAACAAACATAGTCTTCATGTATCATATTGTATCATATTTTCTTTTGCTATATATATATATATATATATATATATATATATATATATATATATATATATATTACAAGAAAAATAAACGGCGTCCCGAAATCACTGTAGCTCCCCTCAGTAAACACTGTGGACTGGAGCAGTGTATTTTCAATTCTACCCTTAATGAGCCGTTCTATTATTTCAGCCACACGGGGCTTCAACTGTCCATTCTCATCTCATGACATAAAGAAAAACGACCCGTTTTTTCTTCTTCTCCTCTCTGGCACAGAGCGAATGACGGGGTGGGTGGTGAGGGCCGATCGGGCGGTCGACGATGGCGATTCCACGGGTGGTCTTGGGTCGGTCTGGGTCGTCAATCAGGTATGCTTTTCACCCTTTCTTCGGGTCAATCTCTCCTTTCTCTCGGTTTTTTTGCACTGAGTTCTCTTTTTTTTAACTTCATTTTTCATCCATCTTCTCCTTCGATTGATGCTCTTCCTGGCCTGGGTATTGTTAATTCATTGCATTTTGAGCTGATTGTGGTTTTTTGACCTTCGATTTATGTTCTATGTTTTTTGTTTCTCAATTTTTTTTCTGGGCATTCGGCTTCTTGGGGTCGGGGTGCTTGGGTTTGGTCGATTGTGTGTGTTGGGGACTGGGTTTTGGGTTTAATTGGGTTCGGGTTGGGTTGGGTTGGGTTGATCGACAGGTTCAACCCTCGGGTGGTCTCTGTTGATTTGGGTTCGGGTGGGTCTTCGGTTTAAATTGGTTTAGTTTGATTATGAAACCGGATTCAATGAATTCAGCATTGATTAATTACGGTTCCTGTCTGATTTTTTTCAGTTTGGTTCAATTGTTCAAATTTGATTCAGCGTTGAGGTAATTTATGTATGCTCTCGGTTCCTGTCTGATTTTTTTTCAGTTTGGTTCAATTGTTCAAATTTGTTATCACTGTTGCAATCTGGTTCTATTTCTTCAACTGGTTCTTCATTAAATATCATCTCGCATTAATTAAATTCTCTGTTCATGTTGCAGAGTGACATGCATTAAACAGACAGATGGTAGATTCTTCTGTGTGGATATTTTCTTCCCTGGGCTGCACCGACTGTCTTACTGTCCTAGATCATTTATTTAAGTTCTTCTTTCCTCTTCTTTACGTACTCTCTCTTGCATACGTTTTTTGCTTTTTTTTCCCCTCTGGTAGCTTCTTCTTTCTTCCATTTTTGTTTTGTGCTTTCCTTTGCATTTCATACGTTGTTGATCTTCAATATTTTGTTCTTCTTTCTTCAGATTGTGGTCTCACAAATTGCTGCCCAAAATTCCTTTCACAAAGCGTTTCGTAGAGCCTTTTTCACCCTACTTTTGAGGTTAGTAAGCCACGAAAACCTTGCAATTAGTTGTGCTTATAATTGAAATGTTTAATAATTTGTTTGCTGGATGTTCTATACGTGTGGCATGTTAATTTTTTCTTCTATAAATACTGGTTGGATTTTGTTTGGAATATTTGTTTCTTTTGTGGATTTTGTAGAGCCATAAAAAATTGTTTGGAATATTTGTTTCTTTTGTTTGGATTTTGGTTGGATTTTTGCTCGATTTTGTACAGGCACCATGAACCTTTATGCTTTGCTACTCAAATCCCTAAAAACAAGTAGTACAGTTCATGACTGAAATATCAATTCTTCTGTAATAGTACTGCATGCACTATATGATTCCATCCACTCAGTTATTGGATCTAAAACAAGTAGACTTCTTTGTAGAAAACATGTAGACTTATTTGTAGACTTATCCAAACATGTAGACTTATTTGTAGACTTATTTGCTACATCCAATGAGTGTAACAGTTTCTTTTACAATCATGAAATTTAAGAATCTCAAAATTGTGGAAAGCATGAATGAAAGATTGATAATGACAAATGGTGAACCTAACAATTACTAGAAGTTAAGATTGTATAACTACTACCACCTTAGGGCCATAAATAAGGAAGAGCATGAAAGTATATAAACTTCAGCAACTGAATCAAGATTCATCAGCAGACCTGCTATAAAGCAGTAATTTGTGGTTGCAAACAAGTTTGCTTGATCAAGTTCTATGTCTTCAAACTAAAGAAAGGGTGTCAATCCCTGTTATTCCCCCCACCCCCAATGTTTTCTGTATTTTTGATAGACTCCAGTACAGTAAACTTAGAAGAACCTAATTTATATACTAATTGAATCAAATTTAGTCAACTTGGAAGTCTTCCTGATGAAGGTCCAACTAAAACTTTCAGCAAACAACTTTTCATATGGCACAATGCAATGAATCAGTTGCTACAATATATTTTCAGCCAACCCGGAATGCTCAAAAACAATTCTCTTGCTAACTGCTTTATACAGCATTTGCATAAATTCCCCATTCATTTCCAAAGTAAAAATGATTGCTCAAGCATCTTTAAGATTTTCACCCAGTTACAGCTCATATCAAAATAAATGAGTTCAATTACCAGTCTTGGTGGTGCTTATCCCAAAAATATATATATTTTCAATGCATCTCATCCAAATTCATTTCAAATTATAAATTAGTGGGCTGCATGTTAATTATCTTCTAGCTTAAACCATGTTCATTTGATGACATTACCTCTTGAAATCCCTGTTTTAGTTACCTATAAATAATTCCAGCAAGAGCAGGAAAACTGGAAAAGAATTACATATTAGAATCCATGTTAAATCACACCCGCTTATGAAGTCCAAACATAAAATCTCAGAATGTTCTCTAGGTTACTAAACTATTTACTTAATTGCAAGATGTTATAAGTTAGTAAACCATAAGGCTGAAAAGATAAAATGGTTTCAAGTAGCTGAATATGTTGGCATTTCAGGTTCCATTCTTTGCTCTCATATAGAAATTAGAAGTCTCACTGGATTGTATCTTAAGATTAGGATCCTAAATGCACAAAATAAAGCATAGTATATGCAAATTCAAAAATCCATAATATCCACATACTTTGTCTGTTTACTACATAACCTCATTGTCATATGGGTTGAAGAATTTTTTTCTCCTTTCTGCATATTAGTTATCTTCTAGCTCAAACCATGTTCATTTGATAACATTACCTCTTGAAACCATGTGCATTGTACAACCATTGTTAACTTGCCTGGAGAGACCAAGAAAGGAATGATGAAGTCAATTCAGCCTTTGATGGAGAGCTGTTTGTTTTTCATCAAGTTACTTAAGGAAAGAAGTTGCCTTGCATTTGTTTAACAAACCTTTCAAACTATCCACATTTAAATCGATTGAAGAAGAAAAAAATTATATATTTCAGCTGGAGAGGACTTCTTCTTCTTGCTCGCATTTTTCTTTATGCATATGTGAAAAAAATAAATGAACTATGTCACTGATATACCTTAGGAGTTGGAGCCCTTTTATGTTGTCCCTTCATCCACCATATCCATTCAACTACAATACCCACATAAATAAACAATGATTCTGCATCAATGATTCCACATCCATAATAAAAGCCTAAACCGAAGAGCCAACCATAATAAAAGCCTAAACCAAAACATTGACATTGACAAAATGAATGTCTATCCCGATTGCATACTTTCCAACACTGCATTTGCAGAGAAACAATTATGGTGAGAAGGACAACTTTCTTGATGAAAATGATTACCTCTAAACGAAGGGTCACAACAAGTGGAGAACAAACTTCGGGCGTTAACCTTGCATTTGTTGGAACAAATATATTGTTAGCCTGTTCAGCAACCATAAATCCCATGGATTTTTTTTCCTGAGGAGTTGTTTGCCATGGAATTTTTATTTACTCCACCTCCATCCTTTTCCATGCTACAGTCAAGAACATATCCTTGCAAACTAAAATTCAGATTTCAACAATTTTTTAAACAACTTCATCTTTGCACACTCGGCATAAGTTTTGAGCCGCAGAAATTATATGTTGTTGCTGGAAATATATTGATGACTTGAGGATTATTCATCGTTGTTTCAAGTGGGTTTGGTTGGCAGAGCTAGAGATCGAGATGGAGACTTGGTTTCTAGAGAGAGAAAAATGTCTGCTTCTATTTACACTAACATGCATATATGGAGAATGTAAAACTCTTAACAATTTGAAAAATGCAAATTGATTTTGAGAAATAGATTAAGCTGTTTGAATCCCAACTGTACAAAACAGGTGAGGAATTATTTAAGATTTTTTTCCAGATGGCTTTTTAGATATATTACATTTCTCATGAAACTAATTTGGCCTCCAAAACATTAATATAATGAAAGATGGATTTAATCCCTGTCTACAAGGTCCTGTTTATACTAAAACTTTCCATGCCAAAGGACTACAAATAACGTGAGCAAGAGGGGTGATTTTGCATACGTTGGCATTTTTCATCCTTAGTCGTAGCATGGACCATGGTTATACAGTAGATCATCTTCTACCATTGTAAGATATAAAGCACTAAAGTACAAAACCAGAACAAGACACTTGATCTAAAATCCCCATGAAACAACAATACCTTATCCCAGTTCTCTTCAATTTCAATCCCTCCACATTCCGAAAAGGTGATGTTGCACCCAAGACTCTCCTAAACAATGTTTAGTTAGAACTCTTGGTCATGGGGGATGAAGAGTTCAATGATGGATGTTTTTATAGGTCCTTTGCATCCAGAATAACAAAGTTTCACAGCCAAGTAAATTGTACTTGGAAGAAAAATAAAAAAAAACTAATAAAAAAAAGGTGCAAGAAAAATAAAATAAAAAAATTTAAAACTAGAATATTTTTTCTTAATTCCATGATATCATATTGCTATCATTGTAAGAAGTTATTTAACCTTTGTGTGTCCATGTATTCATTGTATTGAAGTAACTATGTTTTTTATTGGTTAAGTTTTCAAGTCATTATGATGAAATAAATTTACAAAAGCCTACTCGGCTTGATGAGCTAAGCCTAAAAAAATGTGTCATCTAAAAATCTTAAGAATCCATTCATTGTTTTCGTGCCAACAGCTTTGACATCTCTTTCTTTGTTTTTTTTTTATTTTTTGTAAAAACTGTGATTTACGTAACAATGAATGCTACAAGTTTTTTTTATTAAAAACGTGATTGTAAAAACTGTGATTTACGTAAAAACTGTTATTTTTTTATTTTTTTTATTTTTTATTTTTTGTAACTCAATTTCAATTTTGTTTTATCTATATTATTGATTAAATTATTTTGTTGAAATTATGTGTGCCTCTGCGCTCATTATCAATGTTATTGATCATTTTTTAATTTTATTAAAAACGTGTGTGTTATTGCATTATTCAATTGTTTAGTTTTTTGAACTTTGTGACTGCTCTAACAAACATTATGCGTAGATAAATATATGCACATGAAAAGATTAAGAAGTTTTAAATTATTTAATATAATTAAATTATTTAATATAATTGCTACAAGTTTGGGTTTGCTATTGTTTTTTAGCATATAGGATAAACATATATAACTAAGACATTGTTAAAACATTGAAGTTCTACATAACTAGATTCAACAAGAAAATCAAATGCTAAAATTTGTTTTAAATTCTACTTTCTATTATTATCTTTGTAAACATCACCTCTCAACAAGCTCTAATTATCTCTGCTTTTAATCTATTAAGTCGTTAATTCTAATTCCTTTGCATTTACGATGCCTTTTAGTTTGTTTTCTTTACTACATTGACTTTCATACTCCTTAATTTTGCAGTCATCTAAAACAAAAATCAATCATTCTCAATGACGAAGATGAACCACCAACTAAGAGGAACAAAGACAACTTTTCTCCGTCATCAGAGGTCCTTTTGCACGCCAATTATTTCAAAATATTTATCATTTATTTATAAATCATAATAATTGTTCTACGTATTTTCTTTATTCAAAGGTCATGTAATTTTCATTATTACTAATGATAATTCTTTCTCTACTACTCATTATTTTCATCTAAATTTTTATATTAGATCAACTTGAATTGTTTAATCATTTTGTCTTTTATTTTTTGCAGGAAGATTAGCAACAGAATAATATGACTCATCTCGCAAAAGGGATCTTGCTTCATTCTACACGTGAACATCATTTTCTTTTGAACTTATGTACAAATTGTATAATTATCACTCTTTTGTCATCTTTGATGATGCTACAAATATTCCAAAGATGTAACCTATGTTAACAAAACAAACTCTTTTATATTATAGTTCTAAACTTTTATATTATAAGTTCATCGTTGTTATTGTAATTATATTATATTATATACACAACGATACCCGCGGCAACGCGCGGGCATCTAACTAGTATATATAATATTATGTTATGATTTCCAGTGAACTTGAAAGTTAAAAGATCAAAAACAAGTGCAAGCAGACGCAAATTTGCATTGAAAAAATCATCTTAGACACCATTATTAAGCAAAATTCCACCATCATCTTCTGTTCTTTATAGTTTCCATCGTCGAATTTGTCTGATTTCTCTGTATTGTTTTGTATGTTGTTGTGGGGATAGAACCAAACGCTACTACCGCGTAATTCAGATTTTGCCATAGTCAACATCCCACAGAACTAATGATGTGGTGTATGGAGCCTTTCTTGTAGATCTGGATTATGGATAACTGTTAAAAAAATTTGTCCAAAGCATAGACTTAAGGGAGAGATTACCCAGACCCACCAATAGCGAAACCTCTTTCTCCTCGAACTCTCCCTCCCCCCTCTCTCTCCGTCTGTGATTCAAAACAAGAAGGGAGGAGAAAAGGAAACAACGTTGACCCAGAGATCTAGGGCTCTTCATCTCCATTTGTCCTTCAATCTATTTTATTCTGTGAGTCTTCACATCAAATCACTTTCATTATTATTTTTTTGTTCTCTGTTCTTTCTGCTGCGTGTGTCTATATATATATATATAAAATGGATAGCAATTACACAGCTATATCAAAGAGCTCATCTGTAGATTTACATATACACGATGATATTCAAAACCCGTTACCCCAAAGAAAGACCCACATCAAATTGCTACCTTTTGATGATGTTGAGAGATTTTCTGATCCCAAGATTGGCAATGGCCAAAGTTTTGAAGACGATGATGATGATTTTGATATTGATGATTATCCACTTGTTTCGAAGGCGAAAACAATTAAAGGCTCTGGTGTTTATGGTGCCGTTTTTAATCTCACTACGTCCATTATTGGGGCTGGGATTATGGCCTTGCCTGCTACAATGAAGGTTCTCGGGTTGGTTTTGGGATTTGTTTTAATAATACTGATGGGTATTTTGTCTGAAATCAGTGTTGAATTGTTAGTTAGGTTTTCGGTTCTCTCCAAGGCTTCTTCTTATGGTGATGTTGTTCGGTATGCCTTGGGCAAACCGTCTAAGGTTTTGTCCGAGATTTGCATAATTGTGAACAATGCCGGTGTTTTGGTTGTGTATTTGATTATTATAGGCGATGTCATGTCGGGATCGCCCCATCATGTGGGGGTTTTCGATCAGTGGTTAGGAAACGGATTCTGGGATCATAGGAAGGTGGTGGTTTTGGTTGTTGTGGTGGTTTTCCTAGCACCCCTTTGTGCATTGGACAAAATTGATTCCTTGAGCTTGACTTCAGCTGCTTCGGTGGCGCTTGCTGTGGTTTTTGTCGTGGTATGTTTTGTTGTTGCCTTTGTTAAGCTCGTTGAAGGGAAAATCGAGGCCCCGAGGATGACTCCTGATTTTGGTTCAAAGCGGGCTATTTTGGATTTGCTCGTGGTGATTCCGATCATGACAAACGCTTATGTTTGCCACTTCAATGTTCAGCCTATTTACAATGAGCTTGAAGGGCGAACGCCCCAGAAAATGAACAGGGTGGGCAGGATCACCACTGTTCTTTGCATTGTTGTTTATGCTTCGACTGCCGTTTCAGGTTATTTACTCTTTGGAAGCGACACTGAATCCGACGTCCTGACTAATTTTGACAAGGATCTTGGAATTCGTTTTAGCTCTGCCTTGAATTACATTGTCAGGATTGGCTACATTCTTCATTTGATTCTCGTTTTCCCTGTCGTTCATTTCTCTCTGAGACAGACAGTAGATGCCTTGGTGTTTGAGGGATCCGCTCCCCTTTCAGAGAGTAGGAAGAGGTCTCTGGCCTTAACAGCTGTTCTGCTGGCTCTGATATTTTTGGGGTCTACTATGATTCCAAACATCTGGACTGCTTTCAAATTTACAGGGGCTACAACAGCGGTTTCACTAGGTTTTATATTCCCAGCTCTTGTTGCATTGAGGCTAAGTCAGAGAGGGGAGTATTTGAGCCCCGGAGAGAAGTTTTTGTCATGGCTGATGTTAATATTGGCTGTGATAGTTAGTATTGTTGGAGTGATTGGCAATATATACAGCCTCCAGAGCAGTTCTGAATGATTCTGAGTACTTGCTGGAGTTGCTTTTGTGTAACTGTAGAAATTCTCAAATTTGCACAAAATAATGGGGGTGCTTATAAGTACACTCTGTTATACAGTCTGTGGAGTTCTGGGTCAAGTTTAGACTCTCTGCCTGCTCATTCTTAGATTTGGTTCGGCATTCCTGAATGCTTCAGGAGATCCCTTCAGTGGTTACTGGCCATCTTTAAGATGAGTGAAGATTATACAACGTCAATGGAAGTAGAACTTTATTTAGCCTCTGACAATTCTCATGGAAGCTGTTCAAACGGTACAATTCTGCAACAAGACTTCCATTGTAATTTTTGTTAGAATAAGTGTTGGTGGAAGCTTTATTAGTTCTTCGTTATATAAAACATTCTTTTGAGTTTTTGTTGTGATTATAAAATTCAAACCCTAACCTTTCTCATCGTTTCTTTTTTATCATGGATACACTGCTTGCGCGGGCTGCATGTGTTTTAAGTTCTTAACAACGAAGAAATGAGAACCTCAGCTAATTCCACTTTATATAATATTTCTCTACTGTAATTGGGTTCTCCATCATTGTGTGAAAAAAACAACTTGAACAACAGATTACGTTTTCCAGTTCAATTCTTGCAATATCCAATCCTTCCTTGTCTTGTAGTCTCCATGCTGTGAGATGGGTATTTAACTAATTAACTAATTAGATTTTGTTTCTTCCATTGTCATTTTTTTTTAAATTCGAGAAAACTCTATCTCCTGGAAAACATACTTTGTGGGTCCAAGGAGTGAGTAAAATCTTGCTTGCCCTAAGCTAATACAAAGGATGTATACCTTGACTTCAACTCGAGACCTGCTGTACAAATTATAAATTCTTTAACATCATGTCACGCTGCATGAGGACTTTTCATTGTCTCATCCCATTAGAAAACATTTTCTTCTCGTTAGCAAGGATGGCATGTCATTAGTAAATGAAAAAGATCGAGCCTAGGGCTCAACATGGAGCTAGTCTCTCTCTAATGGGACTGAAGGAGGTGTTTGGATAAAGGCAGAATCCCTGTAACAATAAGGTCTCCAGATATAGATAATTTTTTATATTAGTATATAAAAATAATAAAAAACATCAATTTTTTTTCAAAAAACTTTTGAAACAGAGTGACAAACACTTTAAGAATTAAGGATATCCCATCCACAACCAACAAACAGTGCAGTCCACCAGCTAAGCTTTCTATTTGTTTCGATAAGAAAGCATTCAGACTCAATAAATCGAGATGCCATGGGAAACTTTACTTTGAAAAAAGTGGGCACCGAGAGCTTATGATGACAGTACGGGAAATGGATTTTCGGAATAAGGGGATAGGCAGAGGCAAGTGATATAGATTCAGCTGTTATCAGAAGCACACAGCACAGGCTTCAGAATAACAGCAACATAAAGCGCATCCTCGGTTGCTAAATGCAGCTCAAGAAGCAGGCTGATTTCCAGAGAATGTGGCACAACGATTCTATCTCTTGTAGAATTATAATCTTCCAAATGTATCAAATTCATGTGTTCCAGCTACAAACAATTATAATCAGCAGCAGTGAACAACAAAAAGTAACCATGGGAATAGAGCAATGCAAAGCCAAAAAAAAAGAAGAAGAAAATTGAAGAACATGAGATTATAAATAATTATAGCTGTTCTGCTAATAATAAACAACTTTAGATAATCCAGCAAGCCATGAGCTCTGTACAATCGAAGAATGTTGAACAGGTAAAGGCAATCTAATAACCAGCATTCCTATCCTATCCATGCATATCTGCACTTCGTAGCAAGAAAATATCAAGGAACTATCTCATCTAAAATCTTAAGTTATTAGGTGAGGCTCCAGAATGTAATTTATATTATTCTCTAATACATCCCCTCAAGTTAAAATCCTTTGCGCTTGAAACTTGTATAAACTCACCTATCATCAAACAGGTTTCCGTAGCTCAAGCCCACCCCCAGTCTTACATCTGGTGTACGAAGGAAGGAGCCTGCGAGTGGTTGATTGAACATGTTTACCGCCTAGCCTTCAGGTCATGATCCTGCCCCATTATTCACGGGAAACATCTGTTGTTGAAATGTTTATGGGCCAAGTAGATGGGGTCAGGGCTGAAACCTGAAGGCATCAGATAAAAAACCTGATGAAAATCACGATGAAGAAATATTTGACCATTTAAGACTCATATATACAAATAGCTGGAGTGTTTTTTATCAGACAAACTATTAATTGTCAGACTCTTAATCATAAAATATATATTAGTTTACTAAGAACCCTAGTTTTATGCCCGTATTGTACGCTGCGTCAACGTCCTCCTGTGAGAGTGGTGGACTAGAACTCAAGATCTGGAGCTAGATGGAGAAGTTCGAAACCTGCCAAACATTGATTATGTTACGACCCCAGCAGCCATGGCCGACAATATCTGGATGCTTAGTATCTGAAATACAATAATATAAGTGGACCGTGGGAGACAAAATTTAGATATTACCATCTGCAGAACTCGGCAGGCAATGCAAGGAAAAGAGATACAGCACAGAGTGGGTGTCGGCAATGCAATAAGACATGTTCGGGATCTTTGTTTCCCGTTTTTCAGGAATTCTCCGGCCAACCAGCTTTGATTTTCCCACGGATCCTGGAAGAAACATTTTTTTTTTCCAAAAGGAATCCATTTTCTTTGATTCTTAGGTAAGAATTTACCTCTAAATCAACATTTATTTATTACAAACTTGATTTTTAGCTTTTTAAATTTACCATTATGTTGTAGGTTTCGGATCTTGTTCGCATTATAATTGGACCCATAATTCATCATGTGATCAATGAACTAGCTCCAAAGTTTAAAAGGTCATTTGAAGCAACATATAAGTTTAAACTTATATGTTCTCTTTTGAAGCAACAAGACATAGGTGTATACGTTCTTCATCAGTCACCTATATATATATATATATATATATATATATATATATATATATTTTGAAGCAACAAGACATAGGTGTATATAGTTCTTCATCATTCACCCATATATATATATATATATATATATATATATATATATATATATGGGTGAATGATTATTACTGAGGCTCACCTAATAGTTTAAATTTTTAGGTGAGATGATTCCTTAACATGGTATCAGAGTTTTGTTGACTCAACGATCACGAGTTCGAATCTTACCATCCTCATTCTATTTGATAAAAATCAAGCACAAGTTAATATGGATCTGTGCAGGTTTCAAGCCAAGAAAACTTTCACTTGAGAGGAAATGTTAGAGAATAATATAAATTATATTATGGAGTATCATCTATAAATTTAAATTTTTAGATAAATGGTTACTTAACATTGTTTTTCAAATATTATCTAAGCTTATTGTAAATTTTTCGTGCGTATGCATGGAAAAAAAAGAGGAATCGAATCATCACGGTGGTAACAACCTTAATTTATATGATTATTAGGTAAACAAAAGCAAAAGTAGGTGTGCATGAGATGATGCCTCCCACTACCTACTAAACTCCAAATGTGATGGTTACCGAACCTATGTAGTGATTTATTTATTTATTTATTCAAGTAAAGAGGAACATTAAATTAATTTAAAAAAAACACTAAAATAGAAGAAAAGCTAATGTTGGAAGCAATGTGGTATTTTCACCGTAACCCCATTGTCTTTTACAAATTATATGAGGTTGGATTAATCATTTTTTTTCATAATAAAATTGCTAATTTAATCCTAGAATAAAAAAAAAATAGAATCCTTAATGCTTAGGGATGTTTTGGTCTTTTCATTTTTTTTAAAATAAAATCAACTTAACTCTTCTATACGCTTTTTTTAATCATTTTACATATGGTTTTATTATAGATTTGAAAGTTACTCAAAGATATTTTTGTAATTGATATATATTAACTGTGTGTATGAGGTTGTTCAACCATAAAACATCGTCTTACATGTAGTGTTTGTAAGGTGCTAGCGCTTTTAACACGGCAGGATGAAAGGTGTCTTATTAAAATTATGTTTTATTTGGATGATATTTTTTTTATTAGCAAGAGTATCTGATTCAGCTTGCGTGTACCTCGACTAATCTCATAGGTTCTAAAATTAATAACTATATAAACCTCCAATTATTATCATATTTGGATAATATTTAACACTACAAGTCCAAACTTATCATAGCTAGTCAGGTTTCACGCTAATTAAGTAGTGTTTGATTTATGTCTTATAATAGAAAAGAAGACACAAATAAATTTTCATTCCGTAGTGATTATCTCCTGTATATTTTGTCTGGTTATAATGGATAAGAAAAAAATAAAACATGAAAATATATATGTTTTAGTTTTAATATATATTGTTGTTAAATTTAAATTTTTTAAAAAATAATTAGATTTTTATATATATTGTTATAAAATATATTTTAGTTTTAATATATATTGTTGTTAAATTTAATATATATTGATCTCCCAACTCGTGACCTAGACAAATATATTTTATATTTTTATCATTATATATTTTCAACCAAATATATTTTTATTTAATATGCTTCTATTTTAAAAAACAAAGGTTCCTTATCGCGCTGAAGAGGGCATAAATGAATGGTTACGCTGAAATAAAAATTGGATAATAAATTGCCGAGGGCATGAGTGGTTAGGTGTCACGTCAGTTGAGGTGCTGTAGGCTTTACTATCCATTTGTTTTTTTTTTTTTCTCAAAGTATTTTTTTAAAATATATATTAAAATAATATGTTTTTATTTATTTTTAATTAATGCTGATATTAACACATGAAAAATATACAAAACATAATTTATTTTATTTTAAAATAAAAAATAAAATTATTTTTTTTTCGTAATTTTTCAAATTCAATTTTAAAACACAATATAAATAGAAGTTGATATTCATTAGTTTTCTCAGAATAGGAAAGCGATATTTATTTTTAAGTGGTGAGTGATAATGTAAGTATGCTTTAGGTATGTTGGATTTTTTTTTTTATTAACATAGATGTCCGAGTCAGCTTGCTTGCATCTTAACTAATGTCATCGGTTCTGAAGTTAACGACCATGTAAGTTTTCAATAATCGTCATATTAGCAATAACAATGCTCGAGCCTGAGACCATAGAGGGGACAAACTCTTTAGTCTCAAGTTTGCACCACTGAATTATCTACTAGATGGTCAATTATGTCCAATTTTTAGTAGACTGATAACTTGTGTTAGGTAACAATTAAAAAAAATCAATATTGTTTTTTAAAAAATAAAAAAACCCTAGACTTCGGCTATTAATTTTTTTTTTCATGTAGCAAGGTAAACTTTTCAGTAATTTGATGCTGTTTTATTTTTTATTTTTTTAAAAACATTGATTTTTGATAAGTGATTTTAATGTGTTGATGTAATAAAAAACTAAAAACAAAACATTATTTTAATTTAAAAATTATTTTATAACACACAAGTTTGTCAATGTAATTATTAGTGTTTTTTAAAATATTTTTTGTTCATAAATACATTAAAATGATTTTCTTAAAAGATTTTTTTTGATATCAGTACATGAAAATGATCAAAAAATACTATTTTTTTTTAAATTTAAAATAAAAAATAAAAAAATCTCAAGCTACATTTCTTCTTGGATATAGAGGGCCAAAGGAGCGTCGAAAAGAAACAAGCTCTCCATGATTAGATGTTTAACTGAAATTTCCATCATTGAGATGAACGAAGAGAATTTGATTGCTTTTATTCCATCGAGAGGAAGTTTCATCTTTCCTTTTCCCAATCAGTTGCCGACTTTCCTTTCCTCTCGTACGCCACACGTTCATGTTTCATTTCACACTATATTTTTTAAAAAATTATTATTTTTAATATTTATTTTAAAAATAATTTAAAATATATATAATTTTAATATATTTACTAACAGCATTAAAATACGAAGTGTGACGTGTCCTACAACACTTTGGTCCTTTTCCATGCCGTGATTGATGGCATTATGGCATTTCCACATGGAATCCTTACGCTTCACCCATCAAGATTTTCCGATCAAGCATTTACAAAGGCGAGTTTCTAGCTATCGATCATGAGATCTTTTAAATTATTAATAGTTAATTGTCTGTTCTAGATATTAAATAATTTTTATAATTATTGAGATTAAAATATAATATTTATATATACAAAGTTTGACATAATAAAATAGATCAACATACTCTATTATAATAACAGTAATATCGAAGTCATAACATCTAAAATTATCATCACTATTATTGTCGAAACAATAAAAATTATTAAAAAATCCCGAGAAAAACACAAATTTTTTTAACAAAAACTCAAGTAAGAACAAAAACTAAAATTATTATTATTATTATTGTGTTAAGAATGAAAAAAAATTAAATCAAAGACTAAAAAACCTAAAATAAATGATAAAATAAAAATAAAAATTATTAGCCAGAAAAAATAATTTTGTATATAATTTTAATTTTGCCTCTCAAGCTACATTCCTTGATCTCCATGATTAGATGCTCAACTGAAATCTGCCATGAATGTGGTTGATAGCTTGCAGATATTTCCATCACTGAGATGATTCGAATCCCTCGGTAGCATTGAAGAGAATTTGATTGCTTTTATTCTATGGAAAAGAAGTTTCATCTTTCCTTTTCCCAATCAGTAACCGACTTTGAAGCTGAACTCCCACTTGTCACTTTTATGATATCGTAATATAAATTATATTATTATACTTTAATTACAAGTTTAATTTTTTAAGTATTAGAACCTTGTTAGCCAAACCGTTATGAGTTCAAATTTCACGACTCCTATTCTATTTGATAAAACCAAACACAAGTTAATATGAGCCTGTATAACTTGAGAGTGTGTGTCGAGAATAATATAAATCATATTATGTGACATCACTTACAAGATTAAACTTTTAGATAAGATGATTTCTTATCAGCGAACGCTTAGTTGTCTCCTCAATTTCAAAAATATTTTCTAAAAGGTATTTTTTATTATAAATTAAAATTTTAGATTATTTTTATATACATATATTAAAAATATTTGTTTTTAAAATATTATTTTAATATATTTATGAAAAAAAAAAAAACTTTGAATTTGCAGTCAAAGACGACGAGTGATGTTGTGTCCCTGCACTTTGGTCTTTTTCCATGCCGTGATTGATGGCATTACATTTCCACATGGAATCCTTACGCTTCACTCTAAAGAGCTTGATTGATGGCAGTTTGGAGGGAACACGGCCATGGAAACCCCCCCACCCCCCATCCCCATCCCTTTAATATCCTTTTCCTCACGTCACCCTCGAGATTCAACCACCACTACAATTCACAAAAGAAAAATAATTAAAAACAAAGCAAGCTCCTGAAAAGAAAAAAAAAGTCCAAGTCTTTGCAAGTTGCAGCTCCTCCTTTTTCTTCTTTTTGTTTAACAATTGCCTCACCACTGCATCACTGTACACTCGCACACACACTCTTCTCTGAGACCTTTAAAGGATAAACACTCACTCGGCATGGCCTCAAAAGCAATGGATTGGTTCTCGTGGCTCTCGAAAACTGGCCTCGAGCCTTCTCTTGTGTATGAATATGGCCTCGCCTTTGCCCACAATGAGCTCGAAGAAGAAGACATAGCTTACTTTAACCATGAGTTTCTTCAGAGCATGGGGATATCAATCGCCAAACACAGGCTCGAGATCCTCAAGCTTGCGAGAAAGGATAGAGGAGCGAGCCCACATGCCATGGCCAGGGTTCTTGTTGCCATCAAGAGGACAAAGAGGTCTCTAGCCAAGTACGTGAGGACATGGGTTCACCGGAAGGAGTCGGCTCTTGTTCTTGTTCCGAGGCCTGGCTACGGCACCAGATGGAGAGGAGCCATGTTGAAGAGGAACAAGAAGTTGATGATGGCTAAACAAAGTAGGCTGTTGCTTACAAATGGTAGTTTTTCAAACACTCCTATGATTTCTGCTGATAGTTTTTCAAGCCCTGTGATTTACGATCTCAACAAAGAGGACAAGTTAGAGGATGACGACGAAAGGTATTGGACAACTGGTGTCGAAGAGTTCAGGTGGGACACCATGTTCCAGAATTTGAAACCAACATGAATTGTTTTCTGTTTTCTTTTTCCCCCCCTTCTTGATTTCAGCCTAATCGGTGAGAGATGGACTTTTTTCGTGCTCTTCCACCATAGAGTCTCGAGTCTAGTTTGGTAGTAACATTTTCTTGTGTTCATTAGGGGTGGGTGGGTGGGATGAGGACTCAATTTGGCATCCCTTGCTTGCTTGCGTTCTTTCAGACAATGGAAAGCATAAGCAGCTTTACTGTCTGTTACTAGATTGATTGTTTTAGGATATGTAGTCTGTGCTGGAAGAAGTTCAGCCATATTGTCTTTGGAAAAATATATATATGCCAAGATTCACTTTTGTGGATCGATCTTACTCTTCTACATCTTTAGATTTCCTATGTTAAATTCATGTCTTCACCCAGTTGGCTACATGAATCACTTCCTCATGGAAGTGGCAACAGATCAAAGAAGCTGGCAATGTAAAGAGCCTGCAGATTAGAACTGGGATGCAAGGAAGAGGAAGCTGATCTTGAACACAGACGCTGTTCATTCTACCTCAATATTTTTTTCTTAAGAAACATAAATAGCAGGCACCAGATTGTGCGGGCACATGCATGTGGCTGAGCAAACAAAGTGAAAAGAAGAAGATTATATTAGCAAGAGTAGATGGATAAGTTGATGATATGAACTTCATCGATAATTGTAATGAACCCAACAATAATAATGATGGTTTACATTCCCGAGTGTATGAAACTCAATAACAGTGATAATTTGCATTCCTGAATGTATGATTAACATATCCAACTTCTTAATTTGCATAAAAAAATGTTGAACAATTCCAAGAATGATGATAGGAGTCAGATTCAACCTGGAATATGTGACCCTGAAAACAAAGGGGGGAAAGGGCCTGATTGTTAGATTTTAAAGGCAATCCTGATTTGTGTTCACATGGATTTAAAATATTGCACCTTAGTAATTGCAGCATCTATCGCAATACAGACGCTGTAGGCTACTGTCTAAGATTAATACACACCGAAGCATGCCTCTGCAGAAAATGAAGTCTCAACTTCGTTAGACGATGATGATAATCTCCACCGGTCAGTGGCCGGAAGTTCGCGGCAGAGACGGAGAGAGCCCCTTGAATAAAGCAGTTGTTAAACTGGCTGAATTCTAACAGTCAAAATCATGCTCAGGATTGTTGGGCCCCAACCCAGGCACCAGCTAGAACATTGTAGCCTCATCATCCTCTAATATAAATTATATATATGGTAAGATGATTTATTAACATGATATCAGAGTCTTGTTGATCCAGCGGTCACAAGTTCGAATCTAATTACCCTTATTCTATTTAATAAAAATGAAGCACGAAGTGACGTGGATCTGTGCAAGTTTCAAGCCCAAAGAACTTTTACTTGAGGAGGTGTGTTAGATGATAATATAAATCATATTACGTGGCTTCACCTAACAGGTTAAATTTTATATGAGATAGATTCCTTAAGGTAAGTCTCACTAACCATTTAAACTTTTATAAGAGATGATTCCTTACAGTCATTTAAACTTTTATAAGAGATGATTCCTTACAGTAAGTCTCACCCTATTGACCACTTATTTATTTTTATAATAGATGCTGTCTAGTTTAATTTTTTTTAACAAATAAAAGTCAAAAGATAGGTGCACACTGGTTGAGTTTGTTCAAATTTCAACTAATAGGTGCTCGAAAAAAAAGAGAGGTTTGAAGTTGTTTTGACCTAAAATCCTATTTTTGATAAGAAGAAAAACACCTATAAAGCATCCTAGACACCTCGATCAATTCGATCATGGCCTCAAAGAGGCTAAGAAAAACCATTCCAAAACTTGAAATCAGCCCAAAATCAAAAATATTTTTGGTCTCAACTTTGTTTTTTTTTTTTTAAGCATTTTTAAGATGATTAAAAAAACACCTAAGAGTTGAGCCCCTCTTAGCAAATGAAATTATTTGATACAAAAATGGATTGTTTTGGTGACCAAAATAGATGTAAATGCAGGTTCAGCTATTTCTCCTTCATTTATCAAACCAGAAACTAAAAAATTGTAGCAAAATTGAATTGAGGAAATATCAAGGGACCAAATAATTATAAAATTTGAAGTTTGAGGGCTAAAGTGGGTTTTTTTCAACTTTGAAACCATCATCTATTTGAAGAATTTTTCACTTTGGTACCTCCTTTGAATTTTATTCCTAGTCAACAAAATTTATTTTATCTTCTGAATCCCTTCATACCTATGGCTGTTAGGCTTGTTGGCCCCTTGAAAGAAAGACCTTTTCAATGAGTTTTCAAGGTTTTTTCATGGCTGACAATTGGACTGGGTGATCTAAGAACAGGGCGGTGTTACTGTAAAACAAATAAATTCTCTTATCTTCAAGTCAATTTAAATCTTAACCTCCCTCCAACTACAGCATTGGAAGATGAGGGGTGACTTTATAGAGGTTGAAGAAGAGAGTTTGGATCACAGAGCTTCAAGCAGCTGGAAGCTCCTCTTAGATGAAAGAAAGAAGAACGTGGAGCTTCATGCTTGAACTCATGCAGCTTCCACTAGCAATCGCATCGGAAGAGATGAAAGAAAAGAGCTTAAGAGATTATCATTATGCCCTATTGATCATGGAGATTGGTTATGAAGATTAATTGCTTAATTGCGTGATTTTCTCCTTGATGATAGGAGAAAATCAGCTAACAAATCCCGAGAGAGATTATTGACTTACCTATAAATAATAACTTGTATACTTTATCTACAATTACTGATACGCATAAATCAGAAAAAATTTCTCAGAAAATTTTATTTCAGAATTGATTAAAGTTGTTCATCTTCTGCATTGGAAATTTTCTAAACTTCTAGCAAAAATAACTGGATATATTTATAATTTAAATTTTCGCTACTACATGTATCTAACATTCAATTATAGTAAGTGAATGTCATCCGGCCCTTGGATTTATTTATGGCTTTAGAGACATTATATGAGATGAAAATCTAATGTATAGTTCCGAAATTGCTATCGAAACAGCAATGCCGATGGAAATCAACCTGTAGGATCTATCATTTCTTCCATAGTACAATGCGAGAGAATACCTTTTGATTTACAAGAAGCAGAAGAATATTATATAACCAATTAAAGCCACTATACAAAACTCCGATCGACCACTCCTCTGCAGTAAAAGGGGTGCCCTGCCACGTTCTTAAGATTACAGCTAATAGTTTCCACTCATCAGTGGCCTAGATTTCGAGGCAGATGGTAAGAACCGCCTGAATAGAGCATCTCGTAAACTGACCATATTCTGACGGTTAAGATTATGCTCATGACGGTTCCCAGTCCACAGCAGCCAGCCAGAGCCAGGAATGTTACCTTGAAGCAATCAGGACCTACACAGGTAGAGCTTCCTTGCCTGGCAGCTTCTGCATCATATATATAGCCAGCAAGAATACCTGAGAAAAGTAGTGCACCAACAGGATTGCCTAGCAGCAGACAGTTGTATATTACACCGAAATGTCTCAAGCCGAAAAGTTCAGAGGCAGTTGGCACCATCACAGCATACAGAATTCCATAGCAGATGCCAAGAAGAGCAGTTGCAGTGTAAAGAATACCATCGATTGCAAATGCAAAAAGAATGAACGCTACAGTCATAATTATATGTGCACATGTCATCAACACGGTTCGAGGAATTGCTCTTGACCTGCAATAACACGATTTCATCAAACAACCACGAAAACCACACCTAACAAAGTAATAATAATAATAATAATAATAATCAAAAGTTATACTGAAATCCAGAACTGGGAGATTGAAGGCCATAAACTTGTAAATATGAAGAGACAATTGAGAAGGCAGGGGAGGAACAGAATATAGATTGAATAGCATGTCAATGAAACAACCAAAAATTGTCCAGAGAAAGCTTGTCCTGTCAAATGATAAAAGGAAACTGGCATTGCTTCATTAGGAATGAGTGCCTACAAGCATCAGTCATTGTGTTTCTTTAAATGAAAATATTTCAAATTTCAACTTAACATCTGACATTAGTTTAATGAGAGTGATAACCTGACAAAATGTTCTGAAACAGCACCCGAGCCAATGCGGCCAGCAAAATTGCAAAAGCTGAACAGAGCAAGCAAAATTGTTGTATCCTCAAGACCAAAAGCAACCCCAATTTGTGCTAAATTATTGAGAACAGTAACTCCAGAACCAATCCCAAGAAAGTATACCACCCAAAGAAGCCAAAAATCTGCCTTGATAAGAGCCTCGTGCATTCTGAAATCCTCACCTCTCTTGGGCCTCCTTTTCTTCTTCACTGCTCCCTCTCCCATAGCAAGAAGCATTTCCACATCTGAAGCATCACCATTCTCATACAACGTTTCTAGATATGCTGCAGATGAAGATGGTGTCAACAAAGGATCTGTTGAAGTTGTTTCACCTTCACCCAACACCAAATGACCTGAAGGAAAAATGGACATTTTGACAGGAATTGCAAGAGGAGATATCAAAAAAATAACCATGATTGCCACTAAAATGTAGGAAACAGCATCACTGAGAGAAGCCACAGTAATTATTATAGCGGTCACAAGGAGATAAATGGCAAGCAGAATAACTGCAGCTTGGGTGAAGAGAAAATGGGCATGCTCTGAAGAGTCTTCTCCGGAAGCTGGAGTACACGGCCGGATGAAGTACATCATAGTTAAGCACAAAATGGGAATGGCAAGTGTAAGAAAGAGCAGGAGATTTGAAGCAGAGCCTTCAAGCACCAGGCTATACACCAATGTGTATACTGCAGCTGAGATCCCAGCATAACCTTTGAGAATGCCAGAAACAGTGCCCCTACTGAGAGGGAAGTTTCTCATGTTGGTTACGAGCACAGCCGTGCCAAACCATGCATTGCTATTTGTGGCAATAAGAAGTGCAAGCCATAACTGCAAAAGTAACAAAAAGGAAAGAATGAATTGACAAACACGTAAATGGAATGTATATAATAAGACTAAAGCATACTTTAATGTTTTCATGTTTTCGTGACAGGTCACACTTGTGCTTCAGATGGAACTTGGATAGCTCCAACCAAACTTCTCTCTGTATTATTTGGATTCTGGCCATTCAAAGATGCTTCAAAACGCACACCAAGCCTTCCCAACTGGAAAGTATAATGGCTTCTACAAACCATTCAAAGTCCAAACCAAACCCCATTCAAAGTTCACACTTCCCCCAAATTTACCAAGCGATTTAAAATTTAATTATCATTCCTTCCCCAGGAGGGAGAAGAAGAAGAAGAAGAAGAATTACTAGTTCGAAGCCATTAAATTCGTATAATAATGGATCATCATAGCCTGATGATCAAAAATTCATGAAGCGAAAGGCAATCAAGCCTCTGATTTGATCAACCTAAATTGGAAACACATCAAATCCGATGATAAAGCAATGGTACAGAAGCAAATACAATTCCATATAAAGTTGGGTTCTTTCAAAATCTACCTCACCAAGAACTACTACTAGCAAGCAAATCATGTAATAAAAAGCAACAAGTTGATGATGTCTGACCAGCCAGTAAGGTAGGTTATTGACGGTCTGGCTAACAGCAAGCCAAAGAACACCGTAGCCCAAGAAACAAGCAAGAACACCAACAGAGAGGATAGCCCAGGGGGGGAACTTGTTGCAGGCAATGCCAGGGAGCAATCCCACATTCTCTCCGATATCATTGGCCACACCCAGCATTGTTAGCTGCTGCTGACTGAATCCCATTACTGATTTGAGAGCAGGAGAGTAGAGTGGGAAGTTGTATGCATTCCCTGCTGCTATCTCAACCCATAATGCTGCCGCTAATCCCACCCATGGCGGTCTGCTTCCTCCTTTCACCACTATGTTTGCCATTCTCTCTCTCTCTCTCTCTCTCTCTCTCTCTAGTCTCTGCACTGCAACTATTTCCACTCTATCTATCTACTAGTCCATAGAAATTAGGCATATACAAATCCAAGGAGTTTGGCCGGTGGTTTAGCCATTATTTTCACTTGTCAGAAAATATTTTTTTATTTTTCAAGTATTTTTAAAAAAACTTATTAGAAAATATTTTATTTATTTTTAAATATTTTAATATACGAATGTTAAAAATAATCTTTAATATATATATTATTTTGAATAAAAAATAGCCAAATTACCAGTATGTTATGCAGAGGCGGCTGCTGCTGCTGCATCATCATCATGCTGTCGTCCCAAGACATGGCAGCTGGTCCACTTGTTAAAGTGTCTTGAAAAACCATCTTATATACGCATCACTTTACTTCAATTATTAGTTTTTTTTTTTTTTTAATGTTCAAACTTCAAACTTTAATTAGTATCATCAGTTTATATTAAAAGTATTTTAGATATTTTTATTTTTTTAATTCAAATAGAAAAAATTAGTGTTTTTAAGATTGAATTGTTTTGTTATATTGATGTTAAAAATAAATAAATAATATTATTTTAATATATTTATAAACAAAAACATTTTAAAAAACAAGTAAATTTATAGCTTTTAAATCCCACCTGGCTTTACTAAACAATTCATCACCCTTCCGATGCCAATATGGCTTGAACAATAGCTTGTATTTTTAGCAATATAATTATTTCTGGTTCAATAAATCATAATTAAATATTTTGATAAATAAAAAAACAATGAATTGTTGGCAACTCAACACCTTATTAATGAATAACCAGTAAAATAAATAAGTCATTAGTGGGAATGTGTGAAAACATGGAGATGCAACATTAGGTTTTAAAATCAAAAGGATTTACCATATATCCTGCTAAAATCAAGCTTATATTTATTTCTTCAATTGAAAAAGAACTGCAACATGATTAATTATCTAGCTATAAAGGAAGATAAATTCTTATGATCTTGCTACTAATTTGTTTGAGAATTTGATTATAAATAGAAGACAATTTAAATTGCCATGAGAAATAGAAAAACAAGTTACAAATAACTATAAACATGGAGAAACTTTATATTAATTTTATCCAAAAATACTACCAGAAAAAAAAAGGTGTTGTAGCACGTAATCAAAATCAATTTCGATTTGGCTTCTGCTTTGCAATTTGTGGACATAAAATGCCCACGTGTATCTTAAACATCGGATATTACAAAAGATAATTTTTTCTTTTTTTCAAAAAAAAAAAACTCGGACACAACAAATCCGAATGCATATCATGACTTTTGAATATTTGCTATAAATCTAACAAAAGACGAGAAATTCATTTAATTGCACAAGCGGGATTTGAGGAAAACATTTTACAAGCAATGCTGCATTTCTGCACCCCGACACTACACGCAGATAATAATTTACATTATTGTATTTTAACAAACAACAAATATGATTATTATATGATACAGGAACCCTCGGGTCTTCAGGAGGAGACAATCTGTGCTTCCGGGAAATTCCTGCCAGTCAATCCGAAAAAGCCCGTTTGGTCGTCACAGGAGAGGCAGCCCGCAACTACTTTCCCATCCCTGCCCTAACTTAACAATCGTGTTCAGAGCTTCTATGGCTTCAGGCCGCACTCAGGCAGTTTTCCCAGGAGCCATACTTTGAGCTGAAGGTGCCACCACCACTCTGCTGGGCGTGCTCTGAAATAACCGCGCGGGCACAGGCATCCCAGGTCCTAGCTATCTCTCCCAGTGACATGGGTTGTGAGAGGCTCCGGAGAGAGATGCTAAACCTGGATTTGGCTTTCGTGGAAAGATCCTCGTACTCTTTACTGTTAGAAAGATATGCATAAAAGAAGAGCAAGATATAGATGTCAGGACGTATAAAGCTGCCAGTTATGGACCAGCACAAGCTTTAGAGCGATCAGTAAAATAAAATTTGTATCTAGACTTAAAGCAAAGAGAACAAGTTTTCATTCATCAAGGGTTCATTTCTAGAGAGCAGTTTGAAACAGTTTTAGGGTTTGCTTATTTTTCCATTTATAGGGTATATTTTCATTTCTTGATCCAAAGGAAGGATTGTCACCCTGCTAGCATGACAATGAAAATGATCCCAAATGATCAGACTCGAGGAAACCCAGAAAAAAGAAAAGAAAAACCATATGTTAACATCAAATTAATCTGGACTTTCAAGAGCATGCAAAATGTATAAACTGCATAGCCACATTTTTTACCTGACTTCAACTGGAAACCTGTCTAACAGTATAGGTGAGCAATCTGGATAGTTTGTAGGCACAAGCAATCTGAGGGGCTGAATCGGTGACTGCACGTGAATAAAGCAAAATAAATACAGAGAAACGGGTAGAATTTTTTTAACATCATAATAGCAGGCTTGAAAGCACACCATTTGCGCTGAAGCATACTGTGATTTCAAATTTGGACCAAGAGCCACGGCGCTAAATGAACATTTGACAATGGTTCCTTCACCCCCTTCAGCAGTGGCAGCTACTGCAGTTGAGTCAACATTTTCATCACTAATATCAACTACTGTGTCTATAAGTCTCTGATTTATTTTCCTTATCTCTTCCAAAAGGGCATGATTAGCCTGCACAAATAGCTATATTATTCATCCAGCAAGAATAAGATGAAATGAGCCTTCCTATCAAGAGTCAGGTGTAAATCACACAGCACTTAGCATGCATTCTAAATACTGTCTTCCTGAATATCCTATTACATGATAAACTGTCTTCCTCTTTTCACTCGCAACAGAGATTTTTTGAGAAAATACATCATCTAATTGTCATGGAATTTTGTAACATTCAAAATTCAAACAGCATTTATTAGAGACAATAAGAAAACAAATGGCTGAAGCTCAAGCAGAATAGAGGTGAAATCACACATAACAAACTCTGCTATTAGTTTCAGACAGGTGGTTAATACCTCAATTCTAGGCCTCTTGACACTTGATGTTGCAGTTGACTCCAAATCAGAAGTTTCTGGACCAGTAAACTGTTTAAAACTGTCACTCACACTGCCAGCTGATGATACAACATTCAAGGGCATGGCACTTGTATGGCGCCTCATTTTCCTTGATCCGGTCATCCCATCTTGGGTGATGTAATTTCTTGCCTGAAGGCGACATTTTGTCATTGCTACCAAATCCTCACCAGCTGCAGCTCTAGATCCATTACCAGGTGCCGAACCAGCGATTCTGTCAATCATACTGACAACAGAGCCAATATCACCGACAGAAGCACTAAGCGCTTTGGGAGACAGAGATTCCACCTGAGAAAAAAATTTACAGCATCAACATCTCATTCACAAAGAAAATTCTTTTTCAGATACCTCCAAGGGTGGGGTGGAGTAGACCCAGCAGGAGAGCATCACTAACCGCTTTAATCAAGCGCTCAAGTGGTTGCTCTGCAACGTTTGACTTGCCAGAAACAGTTGTCAAAGCACCACCATGAGCACCATCAGGACCGGTAAACTCAGCAAGCAAAGGTGATGCAGATATCCCAGGAGTGCCAATTGCAAGGGATGGAGCCGGTGCTTGAGCAACAGATGGTTGGTATACAATATTTCCAGTATTTAAGAGAGAAGAAATGCCAGAAACTGGCTTGTCAGAATCTCCTGGCATAGGAGATGGAGCTAAAGGAGTTGAAGGAGATGGGACAACAAAAGGCGAGTTCGCAGATTGCAAAGGTGTTCCAGTTTTGGTTACAGAAGATGGTAGATTTTGCTGGTCAATCTGAGGAGATGAATGTTGTAATTGAGGGGAAGCATGCTGAGGTAGTTGAGGTGAAGAAATAGGTAATGAAGGTGCTGGTTTCATGTGTTGACGCGGGAAAGCTGTGCGTTGACCTGTTGGGAGATGTTGTTGGAAGACTGCTGGCTTAATTCCTATCCCCTGTTTCATCTCATTTACATCATTCATCTGTTGCGGCTGTGGAATTTGGTGTGTCTGCATCTGTGCAGGTAACTGCTGCTTAGCTTGCTGGTGTAATTGCTGCTGCTGCTGCAGCTGCATCTGTTGATTCTGTATAAAATGCTGCCGTTGCTGTTGCTGCAACTGTCGTTTGAGCTGTTCATGCTGCTGCTGCTTTAGATGCTGGTGCTGAATCATATTGGAATTCGACTGGAGGGGAATATTTGTCTGCAGAATATTCACCCCACTTTGTGTTGACAATGTGTTAACATTGGTTGATTGGGAACTGCTCACAGGATTCTGCTGTACAGATCCTCCAGATGTCTGCTGCAATGAGCTCAGTGCATTTCCTTGTCCAGAATCTAAATTGGAGCCTGGTTGTATTGTATTCATCATGTTTGGTTGTGACGTAGAAACCCCAGATAAAGATGAAAGAGAACCATGCTGCAAGCTTGACATATTGTTCTGCTGCATCGTTGGTATTGAACCTTGCACATTCATTGATTGCAACTGGGGATTCAATTGATTTTCATGGGACTGCAATTGAGGAACTGGATATTGAGGTTGCTGCATAGGTTGCACATGAGGCTGGGGAAGTTGTCCTTGCTGTAGATTAGGAATAGGCTTCCTTAATCTGCTTGGGTTTAGAAAACTTAAAATCTGCCTCTCATAGGAGCCCAATTTCTCCTTGTAATTAGGTGTGATATTGTTTTTAGAGACCTGTAAGAATGTTATCAAGCGCTCCAGCATGGCCTTGAATACCTTCAGCTTGTCAAGCTGTTCTGGCTTCGGTTGTTGTGGATGAGAGTCATGCTGGAAAGCAAAGTTGACATACACGAGAATAAAAAATTGCACTGACCCTTCATAGCAAAACATTAGTGAAAAAAAGTGTTTCTATTCTACTTCCGTGTGAACACGTGGTTGTGGGGCTTTTGGGGAGGAGGGTGAGGTAATGAGTGCAGATGATACAGTGACAAGCAATGCTGATGGGGAAAACAAATTAATACAAAAGCTCAACTGCAGGGATTTATAAATCATGCATGGGCACATAAATCTGAAAAAATTGCAGAGACAATTTACCTGCTGTAACTTGGCAGCAATTCTCTGGTACATTTCATTTATTTCAGGCAAGTACGTTTCCTTCATAACTTTGATCTAGGAAGTACATATAATCAGCAAGAATTTATCAGTCATATGCTTGATTTCTTTAGTGCCACACTCAGAAAGAAAGTAACAACATCGAACTTAGGAGAATTGATTAAAGAAAGAAAGAAAAGGCAGGTGACAGGATAAATTGTTTGAGATAAAATTAGCAGAGTGAAATCAATGCTGAAAACTAAAAAGAGGATATCTATATTGATGGAATGCAAAGATGCAAGGGAATGTGATTACCTCTTCAGACAAGATTCAGGGGTTGGTTAGGTTCAGTTACTTTGTCTCACTGGCAAAACTACTCACCATTGTTTTCTAATATTCTAACTCAAGTCAACAGATGTCACAACTTTGGTAAATTCCCCTAAGCTTTAAAACTTTGATCCTATGTACCATCATCAACAACCACTCCTATTCCTATTTTAGTACCTTCGGCACTAACAAATTGACCTCATCAAATATGCAGTTATGACTTACAACTACAGCCAATATTGGATTAAATATTTCAACCTCATTTTCTATAAAAATCAACAAAATGGACATGGTCATGATTCAATGGATTACGTCCATTTATTTTTCTTTTCTTCCATTGTCAAATATTTCAGAACAAATTCGATTGTAATCCTGAAAATAGCTGTTCACATCAACAAAGATAACAGTGACTATTCAGAAACATTTCACTCTTGTTTTTAAGTCTGTCAATTACAAGTATTGTCAATTGGACTTGTTGGGAATACTATAATAATAATTCACCACAACAAATATATGGGAATACAGGGAAAAAGTCAAAAGGAAGACATTTGCAATTTGAATAAATTGTGATGTCAGTACCAAGAAAGCAACCCTCTTGACCTAGAAAATTGAATATTTTACCTCTATTCATCTTACCAGTTATTTATCATTTCTTAGTTGCTGCAATCATGGAACTTACAATGCTTCCTAACTAATCTCAACCATAGCTGAATAAAATTCCCTTGTACCAAATTCCAGGAGACCTTTTCCATTGAAATCTTGCAAGGCTATGACATACATGAACTTAATCTAATGAACAGTAAATCACATAGTTACCTTTTGGTAGATCTCCTCTTGCCAATCAGCACCGTTTCCATGTCCAGTCTCTGATGTAGAATCTAGGGGTGCTACAAAAGTTTTGATGCAGGCAACAAAAGATTAGAGTTCATATATTATTTTTAATGTTTTTCCTAGTAGAACAAAGATGCAAAATTACAGTTGGAGCAAGGCTAGAAAGCTGCACGGATGATAAAAACTCACTTGAGGGTGTTTCTGGAAGGGTGCCTTGAGGTTGATATAGCTGTTTTTGCTGATCAATTCCATTTGTCTGTTGAAGCAAGGAACCTGATGCTTGAAGCCTTTGCTGCATATCACGTTGTAATGGATTCGATTGCTGTTGCAGCTGTCCAGTTTGTGACTGAATCTGTGCCATCAATTGCTGCTGTGGCAGCTGTGAGTGTGACTGCTGCCCTTGATTCGGTAGTAAAGCATTTCCATTTTGCTGTGCTTGCTGCTGCAGTGTAACCTTTGGCTGTTGCATCATGTGAAGAGAGTGCTGATTAGTTTGCATGCTTGAGTTACCAGACTGAGCTCCAAGCAACTGCTGTTGCTGTAAGCCAGCAACATTGCTTTGCGAGCCCAACTGTTGTTGATGCATGCTTGAGAGGTTATTTTGTTGAGCCATTAACTGCTGCTGCTGCTGCAGATTTTGAAGGTTATTCTGCTGCCCTAGCAATCTCTGCTGCTGCTGTTGCTGCTGCCGCTGCTGCAAGTCCCCAACAATGTTTTGTTGTCCAATTAACTGGTTTTGAGACATGTTTGTGGTATTTGATTGTTGCCCCATTAGCTGCTGCTGTGAAGGCAATAGTGGCTGCTGCATCATTTGTGTTTGCTGCTGATGAATACCAGAAGCCTGTTGAGGTTGTTGCTGCTGCCTAAGGAGTGCTTGTGGATGTTGCTGGTGCATTGGTTGCGATGACTGTTGAGCAGAAGATGGTTGGTTCTGTTGAAGAGCAGAGACGGTTTGCATCATTGAAGGCTGCATAACAGATGATGTTTGCAAACCAGATTGCTGGGAAGGTTGCAACAGATTTGGCTGTAATAGGTTTTGCTTCTGCTGCTGCTGCTGCTGGATATGAGATTGCACAAGTGAGTGTGGAAGACTTCCCTGTTGAATCTTCTGCTTTAAAAGCTGTTGCTGTAACTGCTGCTGCTGATAAAGAAATTGAGAATTTTGGGACTGCTGCTGCTGTTGTGGAGGAACCTGTTGCCTGCCTGGCATTTGTCTCTGAGAATTGGCAAACATATTACCTTGTCCAATTGAGTTCCCCACTGGGTTTGGTGAAACACCAGAGATACTCTGCATGTTAGCATTCTGGCCAACAGTGTTTGTGCTAGTCTGGGTTAAACCAGAGACAGGAGGCATTGCTGGTTGTAAACCAGCAGAACTCTGAACTCCATTAGATGACATACTATTCTGCATGTTCTGTGATAACTGCTGACGTGCTTGAGACTGATTAGCGGACAATGGGATAGGGAGTGATTGCCCTTGGCTGTGACCTTGAGGTGGCATACTATGAGATGCTGTTCAAGAAAAGGGAAAACCATATCAAAGAAAAAAAAAATCAAAGCAGCTCACACAAAAAAATTATTAGGGAAAAAGAAGGATTCAAAGCATAAAAGTGTCATGGGACAATTGCTTCTTTTTTTTTTTTGGTGGGGGGAATACCTCAATTACTCAAACTTTTTTATTAAAGCATGGCATATACATATCAATATGCAGCAATAAAATGTAGAAGAGTTAGATAACAATGCGAAATATAAAACAAAAGGTAGGATGTTTAGAAATTCAATGCTTAGCTGCATTATTACCTCCTGGATCCAAAGGTTTGTTAGCATTGCCCGTGGTGGGTATGGTATTTTGAGACTTGGTCTCCATTGTAAGCATCTTCAGAGATATTTTACGCAGATAATCAGACTGGAATCAGATATCAATAAAAAAAACATTAGATCTCTGAGCAGTCCATGTTACAAGAGAAGGGGTAAAGAGATATATGATCTTTCTCATATGCTAGGCTTTCAGTATTTGCATCTTCTGTTTCCTCTCTTTCTATTTAATTATTTATGTATTGATTTGCTACTTGCTTTCTGCACACTTCCCTTTTACTTGAAACGGACCTTGGTTACTCTAAATAAAATACTTGTCAAGAGAACTAACAAAAAGATGTGAACTCCTAATCAGCCTTGCATTCTCAGAATGACTAGTGATGAAATGTTGATACACTACAACACAATCATTTGTAAATGCATAAAGCCACACTTTTGGATGTGTATATGCATTTCTAGATAATATAAAAAAAATCCATAGCATTAGCCAAATACCTGATTGGTGGCGGCAGTATAAATCTTTTCCTCAAACCGTACAGCAATTTTCTTGAGTTCTTGTAATCCCTCTTGACCAGAAAATGGAAGATGTCTCTTTAATGTATCCATTCTGCACATGTAAGACATTAAATTTAATTTTTAATGACCAGGCAAGTATAGAGAAGTTACCAGCAGTGAGAAAGAATCCTGAACTCGTACATCACACCAATATCAGAAATGCACACTACCGAATCATTAGCAAAAAGTAATAACAAATAATGATTTAGCCAACTGTCAGTCAAGTAATATATGGCATCAAAACAAATCTATTTTTACATCTTTCCCTGTATTATTCCAAATGTACGGCGTTTAGGAGTTTACTTGGCTACCCTTCTATCTAAAACTTTGGTTACAAGCTTCATAGTGGATTTTCTTGAACTAGAAGAACCGTTCATTTATGGCTATGTTCCAAGATATATAACTAAATTAGTTGCAAACCCAGGGAGTCTCTTAAGACATTGCAATAGCATTTACTTTGAGTAAGAACATTTCTACACAGGCAATGTAATTGACAAAAGAAAGAAGAGAAATCCTTTCATGAAAATGCAATGAGTTAACCTCATCTCACAATATATACTCTACAGTGCTCCTTGGCTACTGCAAGTGCCAGCAGTGGCTGTCTATGATGATTTTGGGCTTAGAGAGGTCAGAAAACATTCAACTTGTTCTGAGAAACAAGGAAACCATACACTATTGTGGCTAATTGAGTTTTGTCTGCAGATTTTCTACTTTAAGATCAACTATCATTTCAACCCTGTAGAAGTTAAAATAAATAGAAGCCCCAAATCCAACACTATTCATTTAAGTTCAGTTGCAGCTTGAGTTTCAAAATGAAACACAAATGCTCAAAGCAGTAGATTAACCTTGAAATTTAAAGCAGAACAAGCTTCATGCCGCCATCCAAGAGATCATCATCGAAAGAAGAGGTTACACAAGAAGTTCTAACAAAAAGTACTCCCTAGCAATTTATGCACTTCTTGTGAGAAACACATGAAAAATGAAGAGAGAGAAAAGATAAAAGAAAAGGAGGTGTATACTACTTGAGGTTGCCTCATGGCTGATTTTAATTCAACCTTTTTCCCTTCTCTTTTTCTTTCATTTAAATACAAAATTATTATATTGCGGCAGCACTTGCACATATTAGGAAACGAATACTTACATTTTGTTGACTATTCTTTGCCGTGAGTCAGGCTGCAATTGAGTTCTCCAATCACCCATGTCCATCACAGGTTCTCCGCCTGGGGCAGTAGGCCTCCAATTATTGGTATCCATGGGGTTTTGGCCAACAAAAAAACCACTTCTATCACTACAAAGAATAAATATATTATATTGCATGTTAGAAACTTAGAATAGACCCTGAAAACAAAGTCAGGAACAGCAAAAGAGTAAGAGCACCTCCAGGTCATGAAATTTAGAATATCAGTTTATTCAGACTTGAATAGATTTAAAAAGAACTTCCATATAATACCATGTACTTTATAAAATTTTCTGCCACATATGGATGCATATAACCTGCACAACCATGCCAAATATACACGACCATTCAGGGCAAGTACAGACCGCCAAACTCCCTCCCCCTCCCCTTCTTGTTATTTATGTATTTATTAGCTTTTCCGAAAGAATAAATATTGTAGGAAGTAAACAGTGTGAATAGAAAGAGGAGAATACCGCAACCCCAAATGAATAAAGAAAGAAGAGGAAAACAGAACAAAGTCATAAAACTAGGCTTTCCAATCCCCGATGTATACCATCAGTCTAACTACCTCAGCACAAATAGAACATGAAGAGGCCACAAACAATAACCAATCCCAAAGAGAGTGTCTAGTCTAGGATGTTTTAAACTAGGAAAAAGAGGAAGAAGAAAACAACGAGCATTAAGTTATAAACAATAATCCATCCCGAAGGGATTGTCTAGGATGTTTTAATCTAGGAAACAGAAGAAGAAAACAATAACCCATCCTAAAAGATTTGGATTAGTTTTTGTTCTCCACGTAAAGATAAAAGTAAAAAATAAAACAAAACAAATTAGGGTTCAAAAACTCAAAGCTTGATTGCAACAACGATAGCCGTGACGAAAATCGGATGATACCACGTAAATTAAGGGGGGAATTGCAAGAGAGAATATTAGAATCGGCTGATTGCGCCTTTCTTCAAATGGCGTTCACGATCAGCGATTTCATCGAATTCGATTGTATATATTTTTTTTATTTACTTCTTAAAATCGAATTGAGTTCACCAGCACAGATTTCATCGGATCGATTATTATTTCTTTAATTTACTTATTAAAATAGAATTTCTGTCTCTGAACAATAATTACAATAAAAAAGAGAAACACATAAAAACAAAAACATGATAGAAGAGGAAGCACCTGGAAGAAATTTGAAGCCTTATTGGTGGTGGTGGTGGTTGTGGCGGCGGTTTCCGAGAGGCGAGGGAGGGAGAGCGCTCGGATGGGGAGAAGTGAGGAATGTTGGACCGAAGTGAAGAGAGCTCTGGATAGACGACTTTATTCTTTTCCAGATTCCTTCTAAAAATATTTACGAGTTAACAGTCACACGCAAATGATGATAAAAATTTGAGCTGAATTTTAATTTAGGTTATGTTTAGTATCAAAACTATTTATGAGTTATTCTTTAAATTTTATTTAAAATCAAATAAATAAAATAAAAGGACTTGATTTGTTATAAAAATCAAGTGGAAATTTTGGATATTTTTGAAAATATGATCGTACATTTTTGTGCACAAAATTAAAAGAAAATGTATATTCAAGACTATAACAATTTATTACTGAATAAATCTGTAGTAAAATCAAGTTGAAATGCATAACTATACTTTTATGGACCAATTTAATTTAATCATCAGACAATTTAAAATGTAATCATATTTATGAATTAATTTAAAATCAAATTAAATTAATTTACTCAAGCAAGCACGGCTAAAATACCTCCGGCGAGGGTCCTTCTACTGGCTCTACAACATGTTGAACAAAAACACAGTAAAAATAAATTGTGATATATTTGGTGCACATGACAAGTTATTAAAAACAATATTTTTGTCCGAAAATACTATTTTTTAAATTTATATATTATTTATTATTTATTTAGTGTGTAATTTGACAAACTAAAATTTGATCATAATAGATGTGTACATGTAAGAGTTTAATTGCAAAAACTTTTTCATTTAAGCACGAAATTGTACTAGATGACAACACAATTCTATATAGTACCAAGTTATCACAAAATAAAATGTAAGAACAAAAATAGATTTTCAAAAAAAAATCGAAGATCAAAACAAAATTATTTGATCTTATTCAAAGATGTTGTGCGTGGAAAATAAGTGTTGTAATAATCATAATTATAATTTTCAAGAGTCATAACGTGTATTAAGATCACTAGAGAAATTAATGATCTATGAGAGTCTATGAAAAGGACTTGTGTAAGGAGAAACGCGTCTTTCCTAGTGCACCCTACTTAAGATAAGTTGTTTTGTTGTTTGATTTCTAAGTCGAATTTCTATTCATTGATCTATTCTAAGGTTTAAGGTAGATCTCTATTTGTAAATGAAACTCTACCTTTTTGAGTCAAAATATGACCATTCTAAAAACTGAATTTTAACATCATATTTCCCGGTGCATCTTAAAGGTATACTTTAAAATGTAGTATTAGTTATTAAAATCTATGATTAAATCCTCGTATTATATATGAAAAATGAATAAAAGAGTTTTGAAAAGGATTTTTTATATTTTGGCCAAACTTTAACCCACAGACATAAATTGGTTACAATATTTTACTTTAAAACATGATAAAAAAAGGAAACCCTTTTACAAAAAAAAATGCTATTTTTTTTTTAAAAATCATCCATATGCACAAAAACAAAATATTTATACATTTTTGAAATAGGAAATTATTATTATTGTCGTGATGGTGTTTTTTTCGTGCTTCACACCCCGTCATCTCCACTATTTGGGGGAGACAAAGGCACTCAGTGAAAATGAGGTTTATTTTATAGCCGTAAAAATTACGACTATAATTATCAGGATTCACCACTTAATATTACGGTCACTAGGAAACCTATTGGTCTACGAGACTCTTGAGTAAGGGATTTTGTTGTGCAAGGAGAAGACACATCACCCCGAGTGCATCCTACCTAAGGTAAGCTGCATTGTTTCTTGATTGTTCTTCTAAGTTAAAAATATTCTTATATTACATTTTCAAAAACCTTTTTTTTTGCGGGTGTACTTTACAATATAATTTTACACCACAGTAAAAAAAACTTTTTCTTATCTATAGAAATACTTTACAAAGTAATTTAATACCGTAGTTAAAAACTCTTTTTAATCTATGGATATACTATAAAATGTAATTTTACACCGTGTTAAAAAACCTTTTTATCTGCGCGTGTAATTTACAATGTAATTTTATACCGCGAAAGCTAAAACAAAATAATTGTCCAATTATTTTTGAAAATTTGGCCAAATTTCAATAGATAATCTTGAACTAATTACGATATCCAATTTTCATTTTAAAATATGAGAAAGATGCAATATTTGATGGAAAAAATTTGGAATCCGACCGTATGCATGAAAATAAACATTTTTAAATGCAATTTTTTTGTATTTTTTTAAAAACATAAAAATTAAAATTAAAGAAATTCAGGTCGGGCCTGAACAGACAAATGGGGTCAGCCCATCCAATTAAGATGGGTCGAGAGAGGCCCGCCCAAAGGCCACAAAAGAAGAAGAAAAAAATTGTAAAAAAAACTCAAAACGCGTGCATAGTGCAGTGAATTAATTCACCAAACTGTCACGTGAATAGTGATTTGGTGGTCGACCGACCATGATGAGAGGTTCACCTGTCATTGTCGCCAGGTAAAGGAGTTCAAGGTGGTTCTTCCTGTCATGGTGGCGTTGAAAATGGTGGCCTGTGATGGCCGGAGGAGGCGTTAGAAGTCGTCGGGCTATGGTGTCGCTGGTGATGGAGAAGAAGAGCTACGGTGATGATCCTGGCATGAGGAGAAGCTTCCAGTGGTGATGAGGGTGGTGTTGGATGGTCGACCAACTGCTACTAGAGGAGAGAGTGTGGCCGACATGACTAGTTTTTATAGAGAGAGCACTGCAGCTGTTGGGGGAGAGAGAGGGAGCAAGTTGACAACGGAGACTGGCTGTCGGAGATGAGGAAGATGAAGATGGTTGTTGGCTATGTCGACGGCAGAGAGAAGGAGAGGGGGGTTGTTAGCCGCGAGAGGGAGAGAGGGAGCTGGTTGTCAGAGACAAGGAAGATGAAGCTCTCTCTACGTATCCCTTATTTTCCTTCGTTCCTCTTCTTCTCCTCCTCTGTTCTTCTATGTAAATTCTTACCCACCATTGTTTTCCTTCGTTCCTCTTCTCCTCCTCCTCTATTCTTCTACGTAAATTCTTACCCACCATTATTTTCCTTCAGCTTCTGTTGAATTCCAGTTCCTCTATTTTTTTTGGTTTTCTGCGTGCCTCTATCACGTAACAATTATGCCTCAATTCAATTCCCTCTCCTCCCCTCTGCGTGCGTGATTTCTCTTTGGTTTCTTGCTCCTTTGTAACATAGCAATTTTGCCCTCTTTTTCCTCTTCTTCGTAATTTTTCTTCCCCCGTTTCCCCCATCTTGTTGTCTTATGTTCTCCCCTCGTTTCCCAGTGTACAAGCTCCCCTGTTTAATACTCTTACACCTCCTCTCCCCTCGTGCATGTTGCAAACAATTACATTTATAGGGGGAAATGCAGCCGTTTGGTATGCACATTGCATGAGGTTGTTGCCCTCTGAATTTTGCAGAGGGCTTGTGTGTAGAGCCATTCCTGCATTGTTCAGGTGTCGGAACAATGCAAGAACATGCAAAATTGATTTTAAGAGAGTGTAAATACGATTTGGTCCTTAAATTTATAATTGTTCTAAATGCATACTCAATTAGCTTTAAACTTTTAATTTTGTGAAATTGTATTGCCGTTAGAATTTCGAGAGCATCCTTAGCTTTGCGCGCCTTTTTTATTTTGGTCCCTGATTTCTAATTTGCGTCATTTAACCCTCAATTGACCATTGGACTCTAAATTTGTTCAATTTGACCCCTGATTTTGCATAATTGGGCTTGGAAAAATTTAATTCGGTCTCTGAAAATTCAAATCTCATCAATTGAAACTGAATTAAATTCAGCAACTTAATTTCTCATTGACTAAGCCCTTAATAAAATTAATTTGAACAATTTAAAGTATAATTAAATCCTTGCACTTAATTAAATTCTTCGATTGGATCTTAAATTAATACTCAAATATAATTATACTTTAAATCAGCCTATGATTAAATCAAATTGGCATATAAAAAATATAATTATGCCCTTCAACTCAATTTTACACAGATTTATCCAATAATAAATTATTTTCACCTTAAATTTGTATTTTCCTCTATTTTTGGGACAAAAAAATACGATCAAACTCTTGAAAACAACCAAAAATTCCATATTGATTTTTTCTACCAACACCGACCTTATTTATTTTATTTTTGTTATTTTTAGGTTAATTTTGGGGAGTAACCCAAAAACTGGGTTATGACAATTATTATTATTAGTGGTGGTGGTGGTATTCTTGGAGGGTTTTTTTTTTTGGAGAAAATCAAACATTTTGTATCGAATCTATTTCTTACAATGTAACTATACAATTATGCAAGTGTTTTTTTTAGAGAATTGCAAATATTTTTAAATACCCTTTTAATAATATTTTATGATGTTAGTATTATACACGCACATAGGGGGAGAGATAAATAGATAGATTGGGAAAACCCGATAGGATTGTTATGAGTCCTTGGTTGTCCATTAGTGTTCACGTGGATGTGAATAGTGTTGTTCACATGCAAATGAACAATGAAGAGTGAATTCACTCTTTAATGCACCAATCAATGTAGGAAGAAATATAGGGGGAGAACAAAAGAGTTCCTAGGTGTGGGGGTTTCAAGCATGAAAAAAAAATCTGTATGATGGTTGATGAGGTATCAATGGAGGCAAGATGGTCGGAAAAAGAAAAACTTGTTATTGACCGAAAAGAAAATAGGGAAAGGCTGATTTTTTTAGCTTTGGTTTTATATTTCTTAATGATTTAAGCATGAAGTTCACCCTTATTTATAGATGATGAAAGAGGATAATATTATCGTTGTTAGGGTAAAATTTCAGCATCTGATTCAACCTCGAAGCATTGAAATCATTGATTCAAATTTAGTATCATGGACTATCGGATGTGACAACTCAAGATTGATTGAGGAGATCTTTTTAACGACTTTATTGGTTGTGTTCTCAATCAATTTGAACTAACCATACCATGGTGAGGAGATCTTTTTAGTGCAAGTTTTGTCAAATTTGGTGAAAGATAGAGACATTAAATGTATCTGCAGAGTAAACCTATCTAATTAGCTTTTAAATGAAGAGTTAATGAAGAAGAAAAATGAATAATAACCACATGACATGTCATCTCATTACCTCTGGTGGACTAGACAACATGTCCCCTTTTTTTCTTCTCCAAAACGACGTTGTTTTGAGGATTTTGGTCATATTTTAATTTTGTCCTTAAATTGTTATTTGCTATAATTACAACCTTGATTGACCATAAACTTTTTTGTGTAATTTTGCACTTCAAAAACTTTAATTGTATCTCTATATTTATGTGTCTTTCATTTTGGTAATTAATTTTGGATTTATGATATTTAACCATCAAATGACTATTAAACTCTTAAATTCTTTCAATTTCACCATTTTGGTCAAATCAAGTTCCCATAGTATGATGATTTTTACAAACTTGTCATTGACTATAAATTTCTTCAGTTTACCCTCTAATTTCAATCAACCAACTTCATAAAAAATAAACTTGATCTTGAAAAACTTTATTTTTTTATTTAAGACCAAATTGGACCCCTAAACTTATTTTTTCACTAATTAAGTCCCTAATAAAATTAATTTGTCCATTCAAAATTATAATTAAGTCATTTTACTTAGTTAAATCCTTCATTTGGATTCAAATTAATTTTCAAATATAATTATTTTTTTATTTTGTCTCATGATTAAATCAAATTGTCTTATTAAAAATCTAATTATGCCATTAGACTTAATGTTTATGCATATTTGCTATAATAATTTATTTTGACCTTGAATTTGTGTTTGACCTTAGTTTCGAGCTCAAAAAAGGTACGATCAAGCGCTATAATTTTTTGAATTTTTTTTGTTTGATTTTTACTATGTTAGTCATTTTATTTTTATTGTCTAAATTTAGAAAATAACCTAGAAATGAGTTGCAAATGCCCCTCTTTACAGTGCTTACAAGAAAGCCTCATAAGAGATTTTAGATAATAAGCTTTATAAAGAAGAAAAAAAATGAGAATAAATTTACCTAATCAAGATATGGTTGACTCATTTGAAATAAATGAGGGCTAAGAAACAAGTTTAGTAAGAAGAAAGAAAAGGATAAAAAGTACACAATAAAAAAGGTGAAGGCTTAAGATGTATGAAGGAAGAAAAGAGAGATATTTTGTAAAGGAAAAGATGATGATATAAGAAGTTGGATTCAAAATGATCACATTGTAATGAGTGACATAAGGAGAGATTGAGTTGGAAAATGCACTATCTGAGTTGAGGGTTAGAAAACACACTAAAAAATAGAGATAATGATGGAAAACACACTAAAAAATAGAGATAATGCTGGAAAACACACTAAAAAAGAGAGAGATAGGGCTGGAAAACGCATTATCTTGGTTGATAGTTGAATGCTAAACAAAAAACTCAAATGAGAGAGATAAGGCTCATAAACACATTTAAATAAAAAAAGATATGAGGGCTCGAAGCTGCATTTGAAAATGATGTAAAAAGACTTGTGAATTACAAGCTCACCAAAGACTTTTTCCTTAAGGATTCAAGTGAAATGTGTTATAATACATGTGTACTTGTGTAAAAACTATAAGTCTTTTTTTCTTCATAGACATTTCTTCAGAGTTTTGATATATTTATAAACAACTTCAATGGCTTATCACTTTTACTTAATTGAGACATAACTTGTAATCTTGACCTCTATGATTGAAAAACCTGTAAACTATATCCACACGCCCCTTGCTTAAAGACCTTTAATTTTATTAAACATCCTATCTTTTCAAAAAGGGAATGATGAAGTTTCTCGTATTATATTTTTTGGGTTGCCTTATATTCTTATTATCCTCCCAAGTACTCTAGGCTTTGAGTTTTTTCTATAAAAATGATATGCAAAAAAATGGTGGTTATTTATAAGGATTGCTTTAATTGAAATTGTTTTGTGCTTTTAAGTCATCCTAAGCACAAAAAAAATTCTGATGTTAGTTTAAAACAAACTTGTTCTAAAAAGAACTAAAATGATTCTTGTTGTTAGGTTATATGTTGTTCTTAATAGGAAGGTCAAGTGATGTTTGTGTTCATATCTTGGTGACTAGAAGGGTTCGAGTTTGATTTGAGGTTTGAAGGTAAAGAAAAGCTTGTGAAACATTTATATAGCTTGTTTTGCATGAGAAAACATTGTTCACAAATCTAGATTACCTGTCTTTTGAGAAAAGGCTTGATTAAACATGAACTATAGGTTTCGATTCTTGATTACGACAGAAAGAGACGTTGGCAAGCTTAAAAATTATTTAAGGGTTATCAAAAACTAACAATCACTAACGGTTTCTTGTAGACCTCCTTTTGATCCAATGACTTAGAAACCTTAGAATTATATTGCAAAATAGTTTAACATAGCCCTAGTGTTCGGTTTGAGCTTCTCATCTTTTTTGTCGTCATTGGATTTGAAGCAATATCATCATATTTTTTATTTGAGTATTCTCAATTTTTTTTTAATTTTGTATGTGGATACATTTAGTCATTTTATAGATTTAGAGTTTTTTTAATCTTTATACTTGCCAATAGTGTAGGGTGTGATCATAGTTACGATTATTTTTTTTTAAAAAAAAATACTAGGCTCAAACAAGGACTTTAAAAGATATTTTAGAACATAAAAGGATAATCAAATATATATTTTTTTTCATTTCAAAAACATGCATTAATGATCAGTAAGCTTTATTTTTCCATGCAAAATAATTTATTATTAATTGTTTAGCTAAGACCTTGATTTTATTATGTGTGTTTTTATAGGTATGAAATCACCTTTCATAAAGATCACTTGATTTCCCAGAACTCATTTGTTAAACAAATACCAATTTGACTTTTGCTTTCAGACTAAACTTTGATTTTACAAAAATCTTCATGAAAACATAAGATCATGCATAGTTTTCAGAAAGGGGAATACAACAAATAATTAAAATGTTCAAGGTTATGAAAGGCATAGGGTGTGTGTTTGTATTAAAAGTAAAAACACATCATAAACACGAGAAAAATACATAATTATCTTATTGAAAGGAAGACTCATTTATGATAGAGATTCTTGTTGTGTAATGAGCCAAATTCCCGACAACACTAAAACAGGTTGAAACATGACAAAGCCAAATCAGTGCAAACATGATCAAACAAACACAATTATTTAAAGGTAACAGGAGCAGGATCCATCTTCCAAATCTGGTGCACCTCTTCTTCTGAAACTGATGGTGTAAACATTTCTCACACTTCTTTACTAGATGCCTCACCCTTTTCATCAGGCGATGCGGTTGTTCCACCACTTCCTTATTAAAAAATGGCATATACATAGCAATACGCAACAATTAAAAGTAAAAGAGTTAGATGACAAAGCGAAATATAAAACAAAAGGTGGGGTGTTTAGAAATTCAATGCTTCGCTGCATTATTACCTCCTAGAACCAATTTTTTTTTTTTTTTTTTATGACCGGGATGTCCGGGTCAGCTTACGCGCACCACAACTAATCCCCGGGCTCATTGAACATCCTGCAAGCCCAGTGAGCATGTAAGACACCACGGGGATGACAGGCGTGCATGGTGGGACTTGAACCCTAGTGCAGAGGAAAGAAACAAGTCCCTTCAACCGCTAGGCCAAGACCACACTTGCCTGGACCTAGGGGTTTGTTAGCATTGGCAATGGGTATGGTATTTTGAGACTTGGGCTCCATCAGAAGCATCTTCAGAGATATTTTACGCAAATAATCAGACTGGAATAAGATATCAATAAAAAAACATGAGATCTCTCAGCAGTCCATGTTACAAGAAAAGGGGCAAAGAGATACATGATCTTTCTGATATGCTAGGCTTCCAGTATTTGCATCTTCTGGATGTGTGTATCCATTTCTAGATAATATATATATAAAATCCATAGCATTAGCAAAATACCTGATTGGTGGCCGCAGTATAAATCTTTTCCTCAAACCGTGCAGCAATTTTCCTGTGTTCTTGTAATCCCTCTTGACCAGAAAATGGAAGGTGTCTCTTTAATGAATCCATTCTGCACATGCAAGACATTACATGACCAGGCAACTATAGAGACGTTACCAGCAACGAGAAAGAACCCTGAACTCGTACATCACACCAATATCAGAAATGCACACAATAGCATTTACATTGAGCAAGAACATTTCTGCACATGCAGGCGATGTAATTGACAAGGAAAGAAGATAAATCCTTTCAATTTATGAAAATGCAATGAGTTAACCTCATCTCACACTGCAATATATGCTCTACACTATTCATTTAAGTTCAGTTGCAGCTAGCTCCAGTTTCAAAATGAAACACTAATGCTCAAAGCAGTAGATTAACCTTGAAATTTAAAGCAGAACAAGCTTCATGCCACCATCTAAGAGATCATCATCAAAAGAAGAGGTTACACAAGAAGTTCTAACAAAAAAAATACTCCCTAGCAATTTATTCGCTTCTTGTGAGAAACACATGAAAAATGAAGAGAGAATAGATACAAGAAAAGGAGGTGCATGGCGCTTGAGGTTGCCTCATGGCTGTCTGGCTGATTTTAATTTAACCTTTTTCCCTTCTCTTTTTCTTTCATTTAAATACAACATTTACTATATCGCTGCAGCAGTTGCACATGTTAGGAAATACATACTTACATTCCGTTGACTATTCTTTGCCGTTCGTCAGGCTGCAATTGAGCTCTCCAATCACAGGCCTTCAAAATAATTATAATTATTTTTAAGTTTTTTTCTTATAAATATATGTAACACTAATTATATATTTTAATATTTATTTCATGTTAGCACCTGAATATATATATATATATATATATATATATATATATAGATAGAAAAAAATGACCTATGATTTTCTGGAAAAAAAAAATTAGTGTCAGTGTTCTAAAATACTTTTAATATAATAATATGAGGAATAAATCTTATAAAAAATGACTTTTAATTCTTATTTTGTCATCTTTTGTTTAAGTTTATTTATTATAAAAATTTAATTCTTGGATTTTAGGTTATTTTTGTAAAATAAAAAAAATATTTTATGTATAATATTTTAGATCTAATACTAGGAAAAAAATATAACTTATAAAAAAAATAGGTAGACAAATTTACCTCAGTTATCTACAATTAAAAAATATATGAACCATTTCTCATGCATTTCGATTACATTGTTCCTTTTAGGCGAAAAAAAATCATTTTTAACAAATTTTATCTTTTATAATTTTATTAATTAAATATTAAAATAACTAATTACAACATGTAAAAAAACACTTAATTTCCTACATGAAAAAAAGCCCAGCACACCACGCGGGCAAATCACCTCGTTACCTCTAATATAAAATGAGAGGCACATTCCTATTTGTTGCTTTAAAGTTCACACATACTCATATTACTATTTATTGTGATACAAACCAACCACTAGCTAACTGAAGAGAAGGAAGAATAGATCTGAGAATTCGAGAAGAAGTGAAGAACAATCACTGAGAACAGGACCGATATTTGAAGAAGAGAATGAAATAGATTTTGTGCCTTTTGTGTTTGTGTTTGTTTTGCAGGTCACCGTGAAGGCCACCACCGGCAAGAGAAGAAAAGGAAGAGGTAGATCCATCCCCCGGGGCTTGCATCTTCATCAGTGGCAACGTGTGGTTCCCTGGCTGCCAGTGACGGTGGTGTGTGAGTTGACGCGCCACCAGTGCCCCTACCGCTGCTGCCACTGTTCTTGAGGTCTTTTTTGTAATTTCTTATGTTTATGTGTTTATTTGAATTTTTATTGTTTGTTTAAGTATTATTTGAAAATGTAATGAAAAAGAAATGAAAAATAGAATGTGTGTTGTATTTTATTTGTTCATTTATTTATGTTGTTTTGGCAAGAAAAGGAATATAAAACTTGATACAAAAACATATGTTTTACTTGTATAAGACCAAAGCGTTTTCTGAAAATTTATCTTAGATTTAATAACAAGTCTATTAAATCTTGAGAATTTGGATAATATTAAAATAAATCACAAACTTAGTTCATGAGGATTAATGGTTAAATTTAGATAGTAAAAGTCGGACCTACAAGTAGGCTAACATTTAAATATCTAGAAACAATAAAAAATTTCCTCAATTATTCTGAGCGGTGACCGATTTTTTTTGAATTCGCCTACATTGAAATAAATCATGAGATTAGTTCATGAGGATTAATGGTTAAATTCATATAGTAAATGTCGGACCTATAAGTAGACTAACATTTAAATATCTAGAAATGATAAAAAAAATTCCTAGAATTATTTTGAGCGATGACCAATTCTTTTTTTAATCGAAACATTTTTTATGATGCATAAATTGTAGAAAACTCAACCACTCATCCACGATAGATGATCGTTTTAAGGCATCCACATGGATCTTTTTCCTGATATATTATCTGGGTTCATGAGCTCATAATAAAATTTCAAAAGATAGATTTATTCACATGAATAATTACGACCCATCGGAACATTGAAAATCGCATCAAAGTACACAATGTAGCTTACCTCAGATAAGACATACTAGGGGTGCTAATACCTTTCCTTTACTCAACCAGTCCCATACCCTTAAATTTCTGACCAGACTAGTGCAACCGGGTTTTCCTAGCGACCCTCAACAGCTAGGTGACGATTCCTCAACTCCTTTGCGAGATGAAAACCCTCTTGGGACACTGCGCGATGATGTGCGATAGGGAGATACATTAATTCATTTGAGGTGTTCTATACCATTTTAAAAATGAGACATGAACTTCCAATTCATATTCTATTTTGATGCCCAAAAAGTGAGTTGAAAGACATAGTCCGAAGCAAACCTGAAATCCTTGCAACCCAGCACTGTCTCGTTTAGTTTTGGTCTATATCTTGAGTTCCAGAGGTCAATAAATTGCAAGATTATTTTTTTAAAAGAAACGAAAGAAAATTTGATTTTATATCATTTTTCTAGAAATAAAAAAAAAGTCTAAATTGGCAAGTTTTTGGCTTCAGTTTCGACTAACAACATCAAGCCGAGAAAAAATCTACTATATCATAGGACATTGACTTCTTTTCCTTTGGAGGTTAAAGCTAGGACATATGTATCTCTTTAGTAAGCAGTTAGGGATTTATACAACCTAAACACATTATGAAAGAAAGGAGGCAACATAAAAAGAAAAAAATATCTATAACTAAAAAGAAAACGAAGAAACAACGACAAAATTAAAGACATTTGATCTTTCACTAGTCATCATCGATTCTTAGGTGATGTTTATTATATCAAGTTTTCTTCTTTTTAATTTAACCATGAAGTAGTCTTTTATTCTGATATTTTTTTATATAGCCTTGCTATGAAGGTGTGAAAAATCGTTTTGAATGATTTATTCCACTAATTGTTGAGTGTTTCATTATATGTTTAATGTTTGTGTATGTTTGGCCAATGTTTGTGTATGTTTGAGATCCCATTTAAGATTGAGAAGTGATAATTGTTTGTGTCAATGTTTGGAATACCATAAGGCATCTATAAGATAGATAGATATATGAAACTCTGGTAATCTTTAAAGGTTTTATGGCCCTTAATGAATTTTTAAAATTTTAGAATTTTCATATGGATGTATGAAGTTTGTTGGTTAAAATATTTCATTGACACTAGAGAGAGATTAGTGATTAAATTATAAAAACTTAATTATCAACAATAAAAATAAATAATTCAATTGAGAAATTTTATATATAAATAGTTATGGTGAGTAAGAAATCATACGATCCATTTAACGTGAATTAAGTACTACTTAATTAAATTGATTAATTCTTTTAGTTATTTTTGTTTTGTTTAGTAAACTACCTCATTTTATTCTTCAAAATGATCACAAATTAAAAGATTGTTGTACTTATTGGTAATTTTTGTAAATCCTCATGGGATGATACTTTACTAATCACTTTATTACTTGTTATAATTCGTGCACTTGCAATTGCAATTTTATCCAACAATGTGTCATTTATAGAGAGATCCTTGATCTTGAATTTTCTTCAATTTGGCATTTAACTGACAGTGAAACTTTGTCTTTCTTGCAATTTATATAGAGGTAATTGATTTCACCTCATTAAGTTCAAAAAAATTAAAGCTGGTCCTTTAGAATCTCAATGTCCTTGATTAAGCCTGAACTAGGCTTTCAACCTTAAAATTCTAATTTAGTCTTTGAGCTTAATCAAATATTTTAAATTGACTCAAATTAACTCTTAAAATCAATTAAACAGTTAAGTAAGCATGTAATCAAATCAAACTAGCCTGTTAAAAATATAATTAATTTCTCAAAGTTATTTTTTATGCAAATTAATATGATAACCGTTTATTTTAACGTTGAGTTTGCATTGTCTTTCAATCTTGCATACAATTAGGTTTTAATTTTTGTCCAAACTACAAGTCTGGTTCCTCAAGCATCTATCCTTCAACATCTTTTTATTATGATTGTGATCATGGTGGGAAAGAATTAGTTTAGGCAAGATAAAGATAGATTGTTTATATTGGTTTTGGTTGTATATAGTAAGACAATGAGGGAATATAAAATATGGATTATGATGGAGCTAATATGGTTGGTATGTTTAGGTTCGAAAGGAACTATCTCAGAGGAAATTCTAGTTGCCTCAGTTAATGTTTGTAGGTACGAGGAAAAAGGGAAAAGTTTGGTGTGCTTTTAGGGGGTGTTTGGGAGTGCTTATGAAAAGTATTTATGAAAAAAATTATTTTTTACTTTAAATTAAATTTTTTTTGGTGTTTTTAGATCATTTTGATATGCTGATATCAAAAATAATATTTGAAAAAAACATCATTTTAATGTATTTATAAATGAAAAACACTTTAAAAAACAACCGCAACCACACTCTCAAACAGACAGTTATTATGGTATCGACATTAAGAGGGAAACAGTGAGGGAGATATATTTTTATTTGTGTTTTCTTACAATAATAAACTTAGGGATGATTTTTATTGGTGAGAAATAGGTTCATGATAGTAATGGTTATGGGTTGGATAGGAGGGGATGAAGAGTCAAGGGTTTTTGGTGTGAGTGGTAGATGAGTTGGAATCGCGGGTTCAATTTTCTTTTCAATATTTATAGGCCAAATATTTTATCTTTTCTTTTCAATTACTTGGATCATAGCCTTGATCAATTTAATAATATTTTTTCAAGTCATTTTTTATTTAATAATAAAAAATGGTTTTTTTTGGTAGGAAAGTAAATGGATAAATTTATCAAGGAGAAACATGTTTCTTCAATCTAAGCTATATTTCCTTATTAATGCATTTTCTTATTGTTTTTATAAAATTTCTTTTATTGTATTCATGATTTTATAAATATAAACCTATCATGTACTCCAAAGTAAGTGTTTTTTTAATATTAAAATAATTTCTCAATAGTTTGTATGTGGTAGAAGGAAAACAATAATAAATATGATAAAATCATGTAAAAAATCCAACCAAAAATTTAATGAACATAACTTTTTTTTATCGAATATTCATGAGCATTTTTTATTTTTTTTTGTAAATCAGAAACATAATAGTTGAAGTTCTATTTAATTTAAATTCCTATGAAACTTTTTTTTAACAGACAGCGCATCGTGTGTTTGCCAAGATTATAGGAAATAAATAAGTGGATAAAAAAATCAAAATGGAGTTTTTTTAATGTAAAAATCCATTTTAAACCTATTTTCATCCTAAAAAACTTAATAAACAACTTGAAAAACTCAATAGATCAATTTCTCAACTTAAAACACTCCTAAATTGATTTTACATGAATCTTTTTTTTAAAAAAATGCCTTATAGATAACGTAAAAAAAATTAAAATTAAAATGAACAAAAAAAATCTACAAGAATCTTTTTTTTAAATGCCTTATAGATAATGTAAAAAAAATCATAATCAATAAAATTAAATTCTTTTTTGTCCTATAGAAAAATACATGTTACTCCTGTAGTTTTTTAAACCTCGAAGCATCGCAACCATTAACTCAAATTTAGTATCATGGATTGTCGGATTTTTAATCGTGCTTTGATCAAAGTCTATAAAAATTGGTTTTATTTTGGATTTTTTATATTGATTAAAGCGTAATATTAGACTAGAGACAAGACTATTTAGCTTTCTTGAATGGTCTTAGGTAAAAACAAATTGAAGTTTTGGTTTTGGGGATCTCTTAGTAGGATTATAATTTTTCAGTGGCCAGTGGATATTGTTTATGAATAATTGTATATAAACCTATAATATACAATTTTTTTTTTAATTTCTTACGAGTATTATGCTCTTTGAATTGTTAAGCTTACACAATTTTTTCAAATAATTATTTTTATTTTATTTTCACATTTAATCACACAAATTGAGCCCTCAATCATTAAGCATATAGACTTCATTGGACCAAAGCTATTTATTTCGGCCATAACTTTCAAGAGAAGGAGAGCAATCCATGCTTTTTTTTTTATTCAAGGAAACTCCACCACCTGGAAAGCGCACTTTGTGGGTCCAGGAAACGAGTAAAACCCCGGCTGTCCCAGATTCTTACAGGGCAAGAGTAATGCACTTTGTAAATCACTAGGGCACGCCCGACTCGAACCCCGCTCTTGAAACATCAAGAGTGAAGTCGTTGCCGCCACGTTACCCCCTGCCTTGACACTTCGTTTTGAGTATGAAATCATTTTCATATTAAATTTTTTTAAGAGATAAAAAGATATTATTTTAATATATTTTTAATGAAAAAATATTTTCTAAAACAACCACAACTATACTCCCAAATAGTCATTTAAGGGTATTTGACACTGCATTTTAAATTTTTTTTCAAAAAAATTGATTTTTGTTTATTTTTATTTTTATTTTTATTTTTTACTTCAAATTAATTTTTTATATATATATTTTTTTAAATCATTTTCATATACTGATATTAAAAATAATTTTTTTTAAAAAAATATTATATAATATATTTTTAAATAAAAAATATTTTTAAAAACATCATGAATTATATTCCAAAACAAACACTTAAAAAGTGTGATTGATATTGGGTGGCTGCAGTGGTTTCAAGAGAAGGAGAGCAGTCCATGCGATGGCACTTCTTCGCTTGTTCCAGGAGGTAACAGTAATACTCTACGCGAACGAATCTTCCTGATTTTGATAGACCTGAATATAGTGTACGACGTCGTTTTAGAGATGCTGCTAAGCATGAAATCAGTTTCATGCTCAAGGATCCAACTTCGTACAGGGAAAGAGCACGGCAGGAGTGCAATTCACGCGATGGATCAGTTACTTTTTTGAGTTCTTACTTATCGAATTTTTACTTATCGTACAAGGCGGGAAAGAGATGTTCTTTAAATTTCTATGCTTTTCACGAAGTGGTCCTTCATCTTTGTATTCTATAATTTGACCCTCATTCAACTTTTGATCTTCAAATTCAATCCAATCAAACCCCTTATTGCACCAATTTAGCATTTCTAAATTTCAATTGTGTCCCTACTCTTTCAATCTTTGTTAATTCATCTGAAATTAGACCTCTGATTTATTTTTAAAAAAAAAAGATGTTTAAAGAGGTTACTTGGAATTGTGTTTCAAACTGTGTTTGTGTGAGTTTTCGGCTATGTTTGGTACTGTATTTTAAAAGTATTTTTGAAAAAATAAAAATTTATCATTTATTATTATAAATTAATTTCTTTTTTTGTTCTTAAATCATTTTCATTTGGTGATATCAAAAATAATTTTTAAAAAATAAAAAATGTCATTTTAATGTTTTTTTTTAACGAAAAACACTTTAAAAAAATAATTGCAACTACACTCTCAAACAATCATTTAGGGGGTGTATGACATTGCATTTTAAAAGCGCTTTTAAAAAAATTTGAAATATTTTTATTTTTTACTTTAAATTAAAAAAATAATATTTTTAGATCATTTTAATATGCTGATGTCAAAAATAATTTTTTTAAAAAATAAAAAAATATCATTTGATATATTTCTAAATAAAAATCATTTTTAAAAGCAATCTCTACCACATTCCTAAACAAACACTTAAGAAAATGTTATTGGTATTGGGGTAGCTATTCTGGTTTGTAGTTGAAAACAAACAATCTAAGAAAGTTATTTTTAGTTGTAATTGGTTTGATTAAAAAAAAAAGAGTTTGCTTGTTTTTATATTTCAAGAATATTTTATTTTAAAAAATAATCTAATATCAAATACACTAGCATTCTATTTGTTTTTGCATTTCAAAAATAATTTTTAAAAAAATGGTTTAACTTAATTTTTTATTTTAAATTAATCACTTTTCCTATTTTAATTTTTTTATGATGATGTTAAAATTAATTTTAATTATAGATATTACCATATTTTTCAAATACAAAATAATATCAATACACTCTGCCGAAATTAAAAGAGGCATGGTGTTAGGAAATAGAGACGACAGGAGCAAAACAAAAAACAAATGACAGACAAAAGAAAGAAAAGGAATGCGGCAACAAAGATTCTACCTCGACTTCAAGTTGAATCTCCGTGGTGGTTAAGTTATACAAACGATTCTCCTTGTGGAAGAAAGAAAATCCATCTCTAGCGGTCGCAGAAAGAAAGATTACAGTGTCCACACCGTCCCTTTAAATGCTCACCTTCCCCTCCTCATTTGAAGCACAACAAACTAAGAAATAGCAAGCAACTCTCTCTCTCTCTCTCTCTCTCAGCAAAATGAGTGCACGGCTTAGGAGGAGTGGTTCACTGAGCAGCTTAAGAAATCAACCGGGATCACCTCCACGGATCATTGAAGAAAAGAATCGAGCGGGATCACCTCCACGGATCATTGAAGAAAAGAATCGAGCGGGATCACCTCCACGGATCATTGAAGAAAAGAAAGATCAAGAGGTGGTGGTCAGCCATGTTCCCATCGTATCATCGGTCAATGATCGTATTCGACCACTTCTTGATGCAGTTGACAAGCTCAGGCATCTCCAGGTCATGAAAGAAGGCATTCAACTCCCCACCATTGTTGTTGTTGGCGATCAGTCTTCCGGGAAATCTAGTGTTCTTGAATCACTCGCTGGTATCAGCCTCCCTCGCGGCCAGGGCATCTGCACCAGAGTGCCTCTCATAATGAGGTTGCAGCACCACTCAGCGACGGAACCGGAGCTTTCCCTGGAGTTCAATGGCAAAACAGTACGTACCAGTGAGGCTGAAATCGCCGCCGCCATAACTCTTGCCACTGATGAGATTGCAGGCAGTGGCAAGGGAATATCACACGTCCCATTGACTTTGGTCGTCAAAAAGAAGGGCGTTCCAGATCTTACAATGGTTGATCTCCCTGGAATCACCAGAGTTCCTGTCCACGGCCAGCCTGAAAACATCTATGAGCAGATAGCGGGTATCATTATGGAGTACATAAAGCCTGAAGAGAGTATCATCCTTAATGTTTTATCTGCAACTGTTGATTTTACCACCTGTGAATCTATTAGGATGTCACAGAAAATGGATAAAAATGGAGGGAGGACTCTCGCTGTGGTCACCAAAGCAGACAAGGCTCCGGAAGGACTGCTCGAGAAGGTTATGGCTGATGATGTGAATATCGGTCTCGGCTATGTCTGTGTGAGAAATCGTATTGGTGATGAAACTTACAAGGAAGCCCGCAAGGCAGAAGCTGACTTGTTTGAAACCCATCCTCTTCTATCCAAGATTGATAAATCCATGGTGGGAATCCCAGTTCTGGCTCAAAAACTGGTTCATATTCAAGCAAGTATTATAGCAAGATGCTTGCCGGACATAGTGAGGAAGATTAATGACAAGTTGGCCGCAAGTTCCTCGGAGATTAAAAGGTTGCCCAAGACTTTGTCCACAGTTGGTGAAGCCCTGACAGCTTTCATGGGCATAGTCGGATCCGCCAAAGAGTCGCTGAACAAGATCATTGTAAGAGGAGAATATGATGAGTATCCAGACGATCTAAATATGCATTGCGCTGTCAGATTGGCTGAAATGCTCGACCAATACTCACGTGACCTTCATAAGTCTGCAGATAACCTTATTGTGAACTTTATGATGAGTGAGATTCAGGTCTTGAAGGAAGCCAGAAAGATTGAATTGCCAAATTTCCTTCCCCACACTGCCTTCCTTGCTCTTCTGCAAAAGAAGATCCGAGAGGTATCACAAATACCAGTTGCCTTTGTTGAAAAGGTATGGACTTACATTGACGATGTGATCATGTTAGTTTTGATGGATCGCTCCGAAAACTACTACCAGATTCAGCAATCCATTTGGCAAGCAGGCTATAATCTGATGGTAAAAATAAAGGAACGTTCTAGAAATTGGGTAACAGAGAATGTTCAAATGGAGAAACTGACAGATTATACAAGTGATCTTGCATACTTTAATGAATGGAACATGCTCATAGCTCACCAGCAGGAATTCATGGATGCCGTGGAAAATGGGGACACTGAATTTCAGATCAAGGGCTTGGGAGAGGTTGCAATTGCAGGTCTCAGGAAGTACGAGAAGCCTATTTTGCTTCAAGCTTTCGACTTGAAAATGAGGATGATTGCTTACTGGAAAATAGTTTTGAGGAGGATGGTTGATTTTATGGCTCTGCATTTGCAGTTCTGTGCTCAAAATCTCGTCAACAAGGAAATGGAAGAGGAGATCGTCAACGAGCTTTTCGGTAGAAGTGGTGGTGCGATAGAAGGAATGCTCGAGGAATCTCCAGTTGTAGCTGTTAAACGCGAGAAGCTGAATGGGAGCATCAAGGTATTGACCGAGTCCAAGAATGTCCTGGCAAAAACCATGGACAGAATTGCTACAAGTATCTAGTTGGAGTCCGTCTATCTATCTATCTATCTATCTATCTATCTATCTATCTATCTATCTATCTATGCTTGTTTGGATTTTATTTTCTTGTTTCTAAGATCGATGGCATCAAGGAGTTTGTGTCAATCTATCTTGTTCATCTATTAGTACGAAGATGTTTGTTGTTTATGATTTTGGTTTGCTAAACTCCTAGCAGCTTTCTTTTACTAGTTTTGATTATTGCTATCCGCGCTGCACTTTCTATTAATATCAATGTTTTTTATATGAATGATATTTTTAATATTATTTGATGAGTTATTGTTATTATTACTATTATAATTATAATTACTAATATCATACACACCACAATCATTACAATAAATTGTAATCATCATTATCACTAGTAACATTATTATTATTATTATTATTATTATTATTATTATTATTATTATTATTATTATTATTATAAAGCTAACATTATTATTACCGCATAAACAATCAAAATTATTAAATTGTCCAAAATAATTAAAAAAACTCAAAAAGTTTAACAAAAAAACAAGCAAGAAAAAAAATCACTAAAATTATCATTATCATTATTATTATTGCATAATTAATGAAAATCATAAAATTATCTCGAAGAATAAAAAAAACTTACAAAACTTTAGCAAAAGAGCAAATAAAAACAACAAAAGAATTAACAAAACCAAGATAAATATTATTAGCATAAAAAATCATTTGATTTGAATATCAAATAAAAATAATTAAAAAAGAAAAAAGAAATATGCATTTTTAAAATAATCATTAATATAAATTAAAGATTCAAAACTAAATTGAATAAAAATAAAACTTCAACAAGAGAGAAAATGATATAAAAAAAACAAAGCTAAAAGTATAGACACATAAATATGAACAAAAAATAGGGATTGCTTTATAAGGATAAAAAAAATAAAGGAATTAAAATCAAACAAAAACTTAAAATAATAATGCCCAAAATGGAAAACAAAATATATGGTCAACTTCAATTGAATGATAAAATTGAAACAAATCAAAATTTTCATACTGAAAAAATCAAGGAATTAAAAACAAACTAAAAATTAAAAAAGAATAAGGGACAAAATAAAAATAAAATATATGATTAATTTTAATTGACTGACAAAATAGAAACAAACTAAAACTTCAATAGAAGAAATAAAAATGAAAAAAAAATCAAAACAAAAACAACTAAAATGCATAAATCATAAACAAAAATGACTTGTATGCATTTTTGGTTGTAGGAGAGAGAAATGACAGAAAAAAAACAATCGACCACCATAAGATAGGGTTGAGCAAAAAACCCGTCCAACCGAGAAAATCGAACCGATTAAAAAAACCCGATTAAACCAATTACAAAATTTTAAAAAATATCTGGTTCGGTTCTGTATCGGTTTTGCAAGGCAAAAATTGATTTACCCAAACCAAACCGGTTCGGTTTAAAAAATAATATAAATACAACTCTCTCGGTTAAGTTATACGTGACTTATTTCATCCCTTTCCCCACATCTCTATTACTCTGCCGAAATTAAAAGAGGCATGGTGTTAGGAAATAGAGACGACAGGAGCAAAACAAAAAACAAATGACAGACAAGAGAAAGAAAAGGAATGCGGCAACAAAGATTCTACCTCGACTTCAAGTTGAATCTCCGTGGTGGTTAAGTTATACAAACGATTCTCCTTGTGGAAGAAAGAAAATCCATCTCTAGCGGTCGCAGAAAGAAAGATTACAGTGTCCACACCGTCCCTTTAAATGCTCACCTTCCCCTCCTCATTTGAGCACAACAAACTAAGAAATAGCAAGCAACTCTCTCTCTCAGCAAAATGAGTGCACGGCTTAGGAGGAGTGGTTCACTGAGCAGCTTAAGAAATCAACCGGGATCACCTCCACGGATCATTGAAGAAAAGAATCGAGCGGGATCACCTCCACGGATCATTGAAGAAAAGAAAGATCAAGAGGTGGTGGTCAGCCATGTTCCCATCGTATCATCGGTCAATGATCGTATTCGACCTCTTCTTGATGCAGTTGACAAGCTCAGGCATCTCCAGGTCATGAAAGAAGGCATTCAACTCCCCACCATTGTTGTTGTCGGCGATCAGTCTTCCGGGACAAAATAAAAATAAAATATATGATTAATTTTAATTGAATGACAAAATAGAAACAAACTAAAACTTCAATAGAAGAAATAAAAATGAAAAACAAATCAAAAGAAAAACAACTAAAATGCACAAATCATAAAGAAAAATGACTTGTATGCATTTTTGGTTGTAGGAGAGAGAACAGGCAGAAAAAAAAACAATCGACCACCATAAGATAGGGTTGAGCAAAAAACCCGTCCAACCGAGAAAATCGAACCGATTAAACCAATTACAAAATTTAAAAAAATATCTAGTTCGATTCGGTATCGGTTTTGCAAGGCAAAAACTGATTTACCCAAACCAAACCGGTTCGGTTTAAAAAATAATATAAATACAACTCTCTCGGTTAAGTTGTACGTGACTTATTTCATCCCTTTCCCCACATCTCTATTACTCTGAAAAGTTAAAACCCTAGCAGCCTCTCGTCTCTCCCTCGATTACTTTCTTGGTTTCGCCTCTCCCTCCCTCTTACGCTCGACCTTTGTATTATTTGAAGTGTGAACCTCTATTTACAAAAGGTAAGTAAATAATTTACTCTGTTTAATAACGTTCATGGGTAATTCACGGGTACCTTGTTCTATGGAAATTGAAACCTTGAATAAAAGATACATATTAGTTGCTCATGGTTTTTATTTATTAGTCCAAATCGATTTTAGTGAATGTTCAAGGGTAACTAAATAACTAACTTTATATTTGAGATTATGATATATGTTGACGAATTTAAGTAGTAATTATTTCTGAGTTGCATACCATGCCGATGGTATTAGATAATAGAGATTGTTATTGTTGTCTTGCTGGTATTGAAATATAATATAGCAGACTAGCCTAGTAGTATTTAAATGCTTTGATCATCCTGAAAGTGTGGATAAGAAATGAGGAATATTAGGTGAAAATCAGTATAAAAACAATATATATTTGTAAATTTATTATGCATATATGCTGCAAATATTTTGTGAATTTTTTATGCATATATGATGCAAATATATTGTGAATTTATTATGCATATATGTTGCAAATATAGTGTAAATTTATTATGCATATATGCTGGAAATATATTGTGAATGTATTATGAATATATGTGAATTTTAAAATATATATTAATAATATGTTTTGATATTTTTTTCATACAATAATAATAGATGGCAAACCTTCAAAACACCCAAGAAATATATATATATATATATATCGATTTTTGCCAGATCATGAAATCAGCGGTGACAAACTAAGTCAGCCTTTAATATATATATATATATATATATATATATATTAAAGGCTGACTTAGTTTGTCACTGCCGATTTCGTGACGGGGCAGAAAATCGTAAAGGGATACGACCAACGTCAATATTTCATAATTAATTTGCAACAAGATGAACTTACAAAAAACTCAAGGAATGAATTAAAAGATGAATAAAACAAGTTGGGAGAGGGGTGAAATTGAATAAATGAAATGATTATGATTTAAATTATAAGAAGAGAAGAGGTAGGGTAAAAAAGAAAACATTTGAAGGAAATGGGGGCCTTAGTGCAATACGAGAAATTGAGGAGTATAAATACCCCTATTTTCTCTCATTTCCAGCAATATATGAGGGAGAAAGGGGAGTAAATTGTGACATTTTCTTGCTCAATTAAAGAATATTTCGAATTAAAAGTGAGATTAAGGATTACTAAAACCTTCAAACATCAAAAATCCAAGGATTAGGAGCATTATTTGAAGAAGAAAGTGGAAGAAAAGGAATGTTTGACCGACACTTGTAGGAAGAAACAGAGGAGAGGAGGATATTTTGATTTCACAAGCTATTAGGATTTTCAATCCCTCTTGGTATGGTGTTTCTTATATGCATTTAAAAGATTCTTTACTTTATTACTTTATGGTTAAATTGCATGACTTTTCTTTATGAGTTTTGGCTTAGGGTTCTTGAATAAAAATTTGGGGAAAATGTGGAATTGTGTATAATTGATGAATGGGGGCATGAAATAGGATGTGAATGTTGTGTAATGAATGGTTGAGCATGAAAAGAATGAGGGAAGTCTTGTTTTCCCAAGGCCAATTTTCGGTCAAATGCATGTGTTGCAGAAATTAACAACTTGACAGATTCATGTCGTGACTTTGAGAGAGAATTTGAGTGGTAAAACAAAGGAATTAGGATTGGGTTCCTTCATAAGAGTTATAGTTATGGATGTCTACTATTCAAGGAAACATGTTTCACTTAATTTGTAATTTTATAACTCTAGTTAAGGGTCACCTAACATGACTGTGCAGGGCAAATTCTGCAGAACAGCAGGTCTGTCACATTTGAGATGCATTTCATAAATTTTGGGGACAAAACTAAGTTCTATTCCCTTCATAAGAGTTGTATACCTATATGTTATGTTTCTAACAAGATAAATTTTGTACAAAACGTAGTTCTACAACTCCAGTTATGGAGGAAAATCTGGGCAAAGGTCAAAATTCAGCCTCTGCTGACAGTTTTGAGAAAAAAAGGGGAAAAGAGGTGGGAGGTCGCGAAACGATGTAATGAGATGCATTAAAGGAAAAGAAACAAGTTATGTTTGAAAATGGGTGTTTATAATGATATTTTTAATGTCAAAAGTTATAAAAGAATAACAAATGTAAAGGCATATTGAATTGTTTCGGTGGGGTTGTTACAACATGTATGGTGTGCGTTTGTTGCCGAATTGTGTGTGTTGAAATGGAAATTCATGCTTGCTGTGTGCTGGAAATTGATGTGTATTTTGCCGAGAATTGCATGTGTGTTTTGGCTGAAACTGTTGAAGGATTTTGTATGCTGAAATTAGTGATTTTAGTTGTGAGTTATGATCGAAAATTGTGTGTTGAAATGGAAATTCATGTTTGTTGTGTATTGGAAATTGATGTGTATTTTGCTGAGAATTGCATGTGTGTTTCGGCTGAAATTGTTGAAGGATTTTGCATGCCGAAATTAATGATTTCAGGATATGAAGGGGTAAAATGTGGAACACTTGTATATGAACATATAAACTCTTGAAATGAGTGGAGTGACGGATGTAGTTCAAAAATGCAAGTGTACTGAATTATGACCATGGATGTCGCAAGTGGTGCGGTCGGGATTGGATCATCATCAAGACAAGCTCAACCTACAAGTGGAACAGGTAGGTGACTTTTACATCCCCTTTACATACGTTGCATAGGGTATTACTCTGATACGAACATTGTCCTATTGCATTATAGTTTATATTAAATGATCAAATACTGAAATGTTGATAAAGGAATGATTAGCTTCGACTAATGGCATCCAAAAGGATGGCCGAAACAAAATCTTGATTCGGTTAATGGCATCTGAAGGGATGGCCGGGACAAATATTGATTAGCCTCGGCTAATGGCATCCGTAGGGATGGCCAGGACAAATAATGATTAGCTTCGGCTAATGGCATTTGAAAGGGTGACTGGAACAAATGGTTGATTATTTTCGGCTAATGGCACCCGAAGGGATAGCCGAGGCTAAGATTATGGTTGTTAGAAAAGAAAAGGTGGTACAACTATAAGCATTACAAGCTAATTTCATCAAGGTTGTGTGATCATTAATATTATTATTCTCACTAGGTAATTTCTTTCTCTTAAATGTTTTATACTGCTGTAGGAACGCCACATCCACGAGATGTCTAGGGAACCGATGCACGGGAACCTATTTTTGGAAGAAATCATGTAGATGAAATTTAACTCAAAATGTATTTTGTATAAATCAATGTAATGAATGCCTGACTGTTAATAGATCTAATTTCATCAAGGTTTTGTATTTTGTATAAATCAAAGTTCGTAATGACTATGTGTAGGATAGTGATATAAACCATGCCTATGTTTGTATATTTTGAAATGAAATTTTAAATCATGCAACCAAAAGAATATGTGTTATGGATGATTCACCTTTAAACGAAATGCTCCATGTATGAATGGTATTTAATGATGTGGAGTGAACCGGTCCGCCGATTATCGTCTCCATGTGCATAGAAAAAAAAATCGGGTCATTACACTGACAATCAATTCACAGACCATTTCCATGAACTAATTGTTCGCAGCAAGATTGTGAAGACAGAACAGCAGACGCTGACCCGTTATCGTACTGGATTATGAGGGAACTATGGAAAGAGATGTGGATTGCTTGTTTGATCAACATAGAGGAGTAAATGTATAAGGGCCAAAATAAAAAAATAAAATATGTGATTAATTTAATTGAATTAAAAAAATTAAAACAAACCGAAATTTACATAGAAGAAATAAGGATAAAAAAATCAAAATAAAATGGACCAAAATGCACAAATGATAAACAAAAAGGACTTGCATGCATTTTCGATTGCAAAAGAAAGAAAATGCAAGGGAAAAAACAATCGACCACCATTAGATGACATGTGCATCCCTATAATTTCATCCAGCATTTTAAATATGAATGTTAGGGGTAAGCAAAAAAAATAAAAAATGAAAAAACCAGAAAAAAATCTCCAAGAAAACCAAATGATTAAAAAATCAATTAAACCGATTAGATTTAAAAAAAAACTTTCGGTCTGTTTTTTTAAGAAAAAAACTGATAAAGCACATCAGTTTAAATTAAAAAAAAATATGTTATAAAGGGCTAAAAAAGGGCTAAAAAACTCAAAATTGAACCAAAACTGGCCGGTTTAAACTGGGTCGGATTGATTTATTTTTGTTTTTGGGTTTTTTGTTTTTATTGATAAAAACTGAATCGAATCAAAATAATAATTCAACCACTATTATGATTACTAACAGCGCTATTATTTTTTAATATCATCAATATTATTATTATTATGAATATAGTTATTATAATTGTTCTTATTATTATTATCATGATAGTTATAATTATTAACACCATAAGCACCACAACCATTACAATAAATTATTATTATTATTATTATTATTATTATTATTATTATTATCGTCATCATTATCATTAGCAACATCACTATTATTATCATGATTATAACAATTAAAATTATCATTATTATTACTATTTAAACAATGAAAAATATTAAATTTTACTAAAGAATAAAACAACCACAAACATTAACAAAGGAGCAAGCCAGAAAATAATTAAAAAAATTACTCAAATTGTTATTATTACTGTGTAAACAATGAAAACCATAAAATTATCTCAAAGAAAAAAAATTAAAAAAATTTAATAAAAGAACAAACAAAAAAATCAAAAATCAAAAAATTAAAATAAATATTTATAGCATGAGAAAATCATTTGATTTCAAGAACAAATAAAAAAACTAAAAAAAGAGAACAAAGGGGAAAAAAAGAAATATGAATTTTAAAATGATCATCAATATAAATTACAATTTTAAGACTAAATTAAATAAAAATAAAACTGCAACACAATAGAAAATGATTAAAATTTAAAACTAAGAGTAAGAGTGATGAGACATAAATATAAACAAAAAATATGGATTGCCATAGAAGGACCGAAAAAATTAAAGGAATCAAAATCAAACAAAAAAAAAATAAAAAAAAATAAGGACCGAAATAAAAAGAATATATATGATCAAATTCAATTGAAGTAGTATAAAATTGAAACAAATCAAAACCTTGAAACCAAAAAAATTAAAAGAATTAAAAACAAACCAAAAATTAAAAGAATAAAGGCTTAAATTAAAAATAAAATATACTCAATTTTTTAATTGAAGAAAAAAAAACTTAAAAAAAAACTAAAACTAATATAGAAGAATTCAAGATGTAAAAAGAAATAAAAGATCAAGGATGGAAATGTACAAACCATAAACAAATAGAATTTATATGCATTTTTTAGTGCAAGAGAGAGAAAACAGGAGGATAACAATCGATCACCAGCAAACCTCCGATCACCATAAGCAGACACACACACTACCATATTGAAGAGGACATGGCAACAAATCTGGTGAAATGGTGATTGAATATTTTTAGCCACTGCCTAACATTGCACGCATTGTTAGAAGATTATTCATTAATATATATAAAATATCAAATTCTAGATTTACAAAAGGTGAATCTAACACCATGGCAATTGAGTAAATAAATACTATACGATATGAACACACTTTGATAATAGAATAGGCCCAACACGTGTGCATAAGCATTACAAATAATAATAATAATAATAATAATAATAATAACAACAACAACAATAATTATTATTATTATTGAAAAGAAAAGAAGCAGTGTAAAATACAATATGTAAATAAATAAAATAAAAAATAAGATACAGTCTGTTTTGTCTATAGTTGTCAATACCGTCCCGATTTTTCGATTGGAATGGAACATTCCGGTTTTGTAGTGTTCCGGTGTGCTATTTCGGTATTGTACTGTTCATATATAATTAATTAATTATATATATATATATATGAAAAAAATTAATTTAACAAGCATGATTAAAATTTGAATTCTTTTTTATTTAAAATATTTTAGTGTTTTTAAATTATTTTGATGTATAGATGTCAAAAATATTTTTTTAAAAAATAAAAAAATAGATTTTGAACCCGGAACGGAAACGAGGCGTTCCGGCCAGAATTTAACCAGAATTTTTGAAATGGACTGGAATTAAAACCGAAAAAAAAAACGATATTTTCGGGAGAAGAATATTAGCTATTCACATTTTATCTTAATTTTATGAACGAAAATAAATATTCCGGTTATTCCAATCGGAACAGCCCACGTCTCAACACTCTTCATCCCACCAACAAACAACAACTGCTTTCCCCCTCTCCTTCTCTTAATATAACCATAAAGTCTTAGGATAATCCCTTATTATTTAGCTTACTGTGTGCGTGTGTGTGGTGTGAGAAGTAATTTTTTTTATTGTTTGTCAACTTTATCCCCTTTTGTGATTCTACCTAGATCCCGTATTCTTCTCCAAATATTCTTCTCCCGCTCTCTTGTTTTTTTCGGATCTATCTATGCATTTAAAGTTTATTAATTAGGGTAAGGAATGTGAATAGCATAAAATTTTGGATCAAAACATAAGAATCTCAAACTAAAATGAACCAAAAAAATCTACATGAATCCTTTTTTTAAAAAAAGTGCCTTTATAAATAATGTAAACAAAAAATCTTGTGTTATTCTTAACAATCAATTTTGTCCCCCATGCATCAAATGTTTCATAAGCAATAAAATTTAGGCCCCGTTTGTTTGCTGGAAAATAGTTTCTTTTTGGAAAGTGAATTCCGGGGAAAGTGAATTCCTGAAAAGTGAATTTCGATATTTGACAGTTTTATGGAAAATGAACTGGAAAACACTTTTCAGTGTTTGTTTGTGTTATGGAAAATGAACTGAAAAATAATTTATTAATAAATTAATTTTTTTTCAAGTTTATTAAAATAATGAGGAACAAATCTTACAAATTAAAAAGTTGAATAAGAATGAAATTGAAAAAAATATAATTTCATAAATTATCTCAAATAAAATAAATAAAGATCAAATCTAAAAAATTTAAATAAAAATGAAAGGTGAATATATTAAAATAATAATAATTAACATTTCATAAATTATTTCAAATAAAATAAGTAACAATAAAAAAATGAGGTCCAAATTTGATAGATAAAAAATTTCAATAAAAAAATGCTAAGAAAAAAGCAAATAGCAATTATAAAAATAAGGACCAAAATTAATATAAAAATTAAATTTTAAGAGATGGAATTGAAAAATAAATATTCAAAACAAATTATATATAGCAATCAAAAGTTTGAGGATCAAATTTGATATAATCAACAAATAATGATATTTTTAAATTTTTCACAACTTCCAGAAAGTGTTTTCCGCCCAAATTTTCCGGAAAACACTTTCCTGAAAACCAAGCCAAATTCTTCTTTGACTGGAAAGTGTTTTCCGTTGACCAACTTTCCAGAAAGCAAACAAACACAGGAAAGTTTGGAAAGTGGTTTCCCGGAATTCACTTTCCGGGAAACAAACACAACCTTAATTCTTTTTTGTCCGAAAGAAAAATACATTTTAATAGTTTTTTCCTTTCACATTATCTAGTTCCTATTGTTTTAGTTATTTATATTTTTACCATGAAAATCTATCTTTCTAATGTTGCAATTCAATAAAGATGTTTTGGATATTTAATAGTGCTATAAAAAGTTGATCAAAGTCTATAAAAATTGGTTTTATTTTGGATTTTTATATTGATTCAAGCATAATATTAGACTGCATATAAGACTATTTAATTTCTTGACTGTTTTTAGGTAAATACAAATATATGCTCTTTGAATTGTTAAGTTCTTATACAATGTTTTTCAAATTATTTTTTTATTATCATTTTCACATGCAATCACGCAAATTGAGCCCTTATTCATATAAAATGTATTTGTCACTGCATTTTAAAAATATTTTAGAGAAAAAATGAAAAAAAATTATTTTTTTTACTTTAAATTTTTAAAAAAATAGTGTTTGTAAATCATTTTCATATAATAGCTTTAAAAAATAAAAAAAACATTATTTGAATATATTTTTAAATAAAAAATAATTATTTTCATGTACCGTAACTAATCATAGAATTCATTGGACCAAAGCTATTTATTCCGGCCATAACTTCCAAGAGATGGAGAGCAACCCATGCGATGGCACTTCGTTACAAGCATGAAGTCACTTAGGGATCCAACCTCGTACATGGAAAGAACACAAGGCAAGGAGTGCAATTCACGCGATGGATCAGTGACTTTTTTGAACTTTTGCTGATCGTAGGGAAGAACTGGTCTTTAAAATTCTATGCTTTTTACAAAGTGGTCCCTCATCTTTCAATTCTTTAATTTGGCCCTCATTCAACTTTTAATCTTCAAATTCATTCCAATCGAACCCCTCATTGCACCTATTTGGCATTTATAAATTTCAATTGTATCCCTACACTTTCAATCTTTGTTAATTCATCCGAATTAGGCCTCCATTTTTCAAAAAAGAAAGTGGTTGAAGAGGTTACTTTGAATTGTGTTTCAACCTGTGCTTGTGTGAGTTTTAGGTCCCATTTGATACTTCATTTCAAAAATATTTTGAAAAAAAATGAAAATTTATTATTTTAAATTAAAACATTTTGGTGTTTTTAGATCATTTTCATGTGCTGATGTCAAAAATGATTTTTTCTTAAAATGTCATTTTAATGCATTTTTTTTTTAAAGAAAAACACTTTAAAAAACAATTGCAACCATACTCTCAAACAATCACTTAAAAAGGTGTTTGACACTATGTTTCAAAAATATTTTTGAAAAAAATATGATTTTTTTTATTTTTATTTTTAAATTAATTGTTTTTGTATTTTAGATTATTTTCATGTGCTGATATCAAAAATAATTTAATAATAAAAATAAAAGTATAATTTAATGCATTTATGAGTGAAAATCACTTTTAAAAACAACTTCAACCACATTATCAAACAAATACTTCAAAAATATGATTGATATTGGGGTAGTTATTGTGGTTTGTAGCTGAGAAAAAAAATCTAAGAAAGTTATTTTTAGTTATAATTGGTTTGATTAAAAAAACAATTTAACATGAAAAAGAAAAACCCTGTTTGTTTTTGCATTTAAAAAAATATTTGATTTAAAAAAAAAGCTCTAATAGCACCCTTTTTTTTTGCATTTCAAAAATATTTTTGAAAAAAATTAATTTAACTTATTTTTTTATGTTAACTTAACCACTTTAGTATTTTTCTTTTTAAAAACTATATATATATTAACATATTTTCCAAATAAAAAATAATATTAATACACTGCCGAAAGTAAAAGAGGCATGATGTTAGGAAATAGAGAAGACAGGAGCAAAACAAAAAACAAATGACAGACAAAAGATAGAAAAGGAATGTGGTAACAAAGATCCCGCCTCAACTTCACGTTCAATTTTTGTGTTTTGTTTTAAAGAAATCATCTCCTTGGTGGTTAAGCTTCACAAACGATTCTCCTTGTGGAAAAGAAAGTTCATCTCTAGCGGTCGCCGAAAGAAAGATTACAGTGTCCACACTGTTTCACCTGGTTCACTTTAAATGCTCACCTTCCCCTCCTCATTTGAAGCACAACAAGCTCAGAACAGCACGCGATTATTTGAAGTCTCTCTCTCTCTCTCTCTCTCTCTCTCAACAAAATGAGTGTACCGCTTGAGCAACGTGATTCAGTGAGTAGCTCTGAAAATCAAGCAGAATCACCTCCACTGATCATTGAAGAAAAACATCAAGAGGTGGTAGTCAGCCATGTTCCCATCTTATCATCGTTCAACGATCGTATTCGACCTCTTCTTGATGCAGTTGACAAGCTCAGGCATCTCCAGGTCATGAAAGAAGGCATTCAACTCCCCACCATTGTTGTTGTCGGCGATCAGTCTTCCGGGAAATCAAGTGTTCTTGAATCACTAGCTGGTATCAGCCTCCCTCGTGGCCAGGGCATCTGCACCAGAGTGCCTCTCATAATGAGGTTGCAGCACCACATAGCTCCGGAACCAGAGCTTTCCTTGGAGTTCAGTGGCAAAACTGTACCTACCAGTGAGGCTGAAATCGCCAACGCCATAACTCTTGCCACTGATGAGATTGCAGGCAGTGGTAAGGGCATATCAAACACACCATTGACTTTGGTCGTCAAAAAGAAGGGCATTCCGGATCTTACAATGGTGGATCTCCCTGGAATCACCAGAGTTCCTGTCCACGGCCAGCCTCAAAACATCTATGAGCAGATAGCGGATATCATTATGGAGTACATAAGGCCTGAAGAGAGTATCATCCTTAATGTTTTATCTGCAACTGTTGATTTTACCACCTGTGAATCTATTAGGATGTCACAGAAAGTGGATAAGAAAGGAGAGAGGACTCTAGCTGTGGTCACCAAAGCAGACAGGGCTCCGGAAGGACTGCTCGAGAAGGTCACAGCTGATGATGTGAATATAGGTCTCGGCTATGTCTGTGTGAGAAATCGTATCGGTGATGAATCTTACAAGGAAGCTCGCAAGGTGGAAGCTGACTTGTTTGAAACGCATTCTCTTCTATCCAAGATTGATAAATCCATGGTGGGAATCCCAGTTTTGGCTCAAAAACTGGTCCATATTCAAGCAACTATTATAGCAAGATGCTTGCCGGAGATAGTGAGGAAGATCAATGAGAAGCTGAACGGAAGTATCAAGGATCTGAAAAGGATGCCTAAGACTTTGTCCACAGTTGGTGAAGCCCTGACAACTTTCATGGGCATAGTCGGATCCGCCAAAGAGTCGCTGAACAAGATCATTGTAAGAGGAGAATATGATGAGTATCTAGACGATCAAAATATGCATTGCTATGCCAGATTGGTTGAAATGCTCAACCAATACTCAGGTGAACTTCACAGGTTCTCTGCGGATGACCTTACTAGGAACTTTATGATGAGGGAGATTGAGGTTTTGGAGGAAGCCAAAGGGATTCAATTGCCAAATTTCCTTCCCCGCACTGCCTTCCTTGCTATTCTGCAGAAGAAGGTCGAAGAGGTATCACACATACCAGTTGGCTTTGTTGAAAAATTATGGACTTACATTGACGGTGTGATCATGTCTATTTTGATGGATGGCTCCGAAAACTACTACCAGTTTCAGCTATGCACTCGGCGAGCAGGCTATAATCTGATGGAAAAAATGAAGGAGCGTTCTAGAAATTGGGTAATAGAGATTGTTCAAATGGAGAAGCTGACAGATTATACAAGTGATCCTGCATACCTTAATGACTGGAACAAGCTCATAGCTCAGCAGCAGGAATTCATGGATGCCCTGGAAAATGAGGATACTGAATTCCAGATTGAAGGCTTGGGAGAGGTTGCAATTGCAGGTCTCAGGGCGTACGAGAAGCCTGTTTTGCTTCAAGCTTTCGACTTGAAAATGAGGATGACTGCTTATTGGAAAATTGTTTTGAGGAGGTTGGTTGATTTTATGGCTCTGCATTTGCAGTTCTGTGCTCGAAATCTTGTGAACAAGGAAATGGAAGAGGAGATCGTCAAGGAGCTTTTCGGTAGACATGATGGTGCGATAGAAGGAATGCTAGAGGAATCTCCAGCTGTAGCTGCTAAACGCGAGAAGCTGAATGTGAGCATCAAGTTACTGAGCGAGTCCAAGAATGTCCTGGCAAACATCATGGACAGAATTACTACAAATATCTAGTTTGAGTTTGTTTATCTATCTATCTATCCATTCTTGTTTGGATTTTATTTCCTTATTTCTAGTATCGATGGCATCAAGGAGTTTGTGTCATTCTAACATGTTTTCCCTCTGTTCTAATAGTAGTACGAAGATGTTTGTTGTTGATGATTTTGGTTTGCTAACTCCCAGCAGCTTTCTTTTACTAGTTTCGAATATTGATGTCGACGCTGCACTTTGAAAGCGTAATAAGAGATAAACTATTGGAATTCATATTAATTTGTGTCTATTATAATTACACTATTATTTCTAAGATTTATATTCATATGATATATGTCGCGACGACGATTTTTGACGCGCTTCGCGCCCCACCATTCTCCTTTTTATTTCGAGGAATAACGGCACGCGATGAAAATATGGGGGTATTTATGGTCGTAAAAATTACGACTATAAATATCAGGAGTCGCCACCTAGTATTAAGGTTACTAGGAACCTATTGGTCTGCGAGAGTCTCGGGTAAGGGAACTTGTTGTGCAAGGGGAAGACGCATCACCCCCAGTGCACCCTACCTAAGGTAAGCTGCATTGTTGTTTGATTGTTTATTTTCTAAATTAAAATTTTGCACCGCATTTTCAAAGAAACAATATTTTTTTTTTGTCGGTGTACTTTACAATGTAATTTTACACCGCAGTAAAAATGGGGTACTTTATAATGTAAATTTACACCACGAAATCTAAAAAAAAATGATTAATAAATTATCTTTTTTCATACACGGGTGTACTTTACAATGTAAATTTACACCGCCAAAACAAAATAATTATTAAATCATTTTTGCCATTTTGGCCGCCTTCCAATGGATAATTGTAAACCGATTACAATATCCAAATTTTATTTTGAAATATGAAAGGAGAAACAAAAAATATGCAACATATTTTTTATAAAAAACTACAATGAGAAAATCTTTGGAATCCGGCCTTATGGAAGAAAACAAAATATATTTTTTGATTTCTTTTTAAAAAAAAATAATATATTTTTATTTTTATTTTTATTTATTTTTTTTTTATTTTTTTTATTTTTTTATTTTTTTTTTAATTTTTAATTTTTAATTTTTTTTTATTTTATCGAGTCAATTTGTCGACTAGTGGATCGACGACCACTTCGATTTAATTGGGCTTCGACCTCGTGCAGCTGGAAGCCCAATGGCTATTGGGCTGGGTCGGGTTAACCCGGCCCGGCAAAAAAAAAAAAAACGAAAATGAAATCGAAGAAGAACAGTGCATGTGCACTGTTCATACATAATTTAAAACATCAACGAGAGGGTTACCTGAGGATACCGTCGTGTAGAGGGGATCGAGGTGATCCTTCCTGTCGTCGTGGTTTTGGAAATGGATGTCTGTGGCGGCCGGGAGGAGGACTGGAAGTCGCCGGTCTGTGCTGGAACCGTTGCCGATAGCTGCTGTTTTTCGTCTCTGTTGCTGGTGCTGATCGCCGGAGCTGGAGGAGAATGATGGGAGCTTCTGCTGGTCACTCTGTCGTGGGGCTGATGGCGAGCTTGCTGGAGTTGGAGCTCGTGGTGATGAGGGACAGAGGGGTTGGTCGCTGTGTTGGCGAGGAGAGAGAGACGACGATGTTGGTTTAGGGGGAGAGAGAGAGAGCTGCCGAAGTTGCTTCTGATGGCGTGGGAAGAGGATGAAGGCCTGGTCTGTTGACGGTGAGATGGGGGGAGGTGGTCGACGGTGGCTTTTTATTTAGGCCGAGAGCGAGGGAGACGGTAATGGCTTTCAAACAGTGAACAAGAGGGGGACGATGATGTTTTTTTTTTAGCCGAGCGGGACGATGGTGTTTTTCTAGCTGAGAACGAGAAAGGGTCGACGATGTGTTTTTTTTTTTTCCTCTTCTCCTCTTCCTCTGCTCCTCTTCTTCTTCTTCCTCCCCTCTTCTTCTTCTTTCCCGTCTGCCCTCCCCTTCTGCTTAGTTTGCATGGCTATTTATAGCCATGCTGATATGCTGGTATGCCACAGTATTTATGCACTAAAGCATAAAAAACTTGGATAATATTTGCTTTTGGTAGTGGGTTGTTGAATTATTGTAGGTAAAAATATGCTTTAGTCCTTCAATTTGTGTGCTTTTTTATTTTGGTCCCTGCTTGTTATTTTATGCAATTTGACCCTCAATTGAGCATTAAATTCTCAATTGTCTTCAATTTGGCTCCTAATTTGCACAATTAGCTTGGAAAAATTCAATTGGGTCTCCAAAAATTCCAATCTTCTGAATTGAACCCAAATTAAATTCAAGAATTTGAATTTTTGTCAATTAAGCCTGTAATAAAATTAATTTGATCAATTTAAAGCATAATTAAGCCCTTGCACTTAATTAAATTCTTTAATTGGACCCTAAATTAATTCTCAACCATAATAATATTTTGAATTAGCCCATGATTAAATCAACTTGGCTTATAAAAAATATAATTATGATTTATGACTTGATGTTTAGCTTGAATTTGTATTTTTCTCATTTTTGGGCGCAACAGGGATATGATTAAGCTCAGAAAATATTCAAATTTTTCACCACAATTTTTTTAACAACCCCGACCTCTTTTATTTTATTTTTGGCATTTTTATTTTATTTTGGGAAGTCACCCAAAAATTGGGTGATGACAGTTGCCCCCCTCTTTACAATGCTTACGACTAAAGTTTTGGAAAAGACTTTAGATAGTAAGCGTTGTAAAGAAAAAGAATGGTGACGGTGGTCTCATTGTTATGGGTGACCTACCCAGATGAAAATGGTGAATGTGGTCTCATTGTTATGGGTGACCTACCCAGGTAAAAATGGCGATGGTAGTCTCATTGTTATGAGTGACCTACCCAGGTGAAAATGGTGAATGTGGTCTCATTGTTATGGGTGACCTACCCAGGTGAAAAATGGTGAAGGTGGTCTCATTGTTATGGGTGACCTACCCATGTGAAAAATGGTGAATGTGGTCTCATTGTTATGGGTGACCTACCCAGGTGAAAAATGGTGATGGTGGTCTCATTGTTATGGGTGACCTACCCAGGTTAAAATGGTGGATGTGGTCTCATTGTTATGGGTGACCTACCCAGGTAAAAATGGCGATGGTAGTCTCATTGTTATGAGTGACCTACCCAGGTGAAAATGGTGAATGTGGTCTCATTGTTATGGGTGACCTACCCAGGTGAAAAATGGTGAAGGTGGTCTCATTGTTATGGGTGACCTACCCATGTGAAAAATGGTGAATGTGGTCTCATTGTTATGGGTGACCTACCCAGGTGAAAAATGGTGATGGTGGTCTCATTGTTATGGGTGACCTACCCAGGTGAAAAATGGTGATGGTGGTCTCATTGTTATGGGTGACCTACCCAGGTTAAAATGGTGGATGTGGTCTCATTGTTATGGGTGACCTACCCAGGTAAAAATGGCGATGGTGGTCTCATTGTTATGGGTGACCTACCCAGGTGAAAAATGATAGTTGAGGGTCTGAAAATGCACTCGAAGATGAGGGGAAATAGGGCTTGAAAGCGTCATATTTTGATGGATGGTTGAGGGTATGAAAACGCCTCGAAGATGGGGGGAAATAGGGCATGAAAGCGCACTATTTTGATGGATGGTCGAGGGTATGAAAACACACTCGAAGATAGGGGAAATAGGGCATGAAAGCGCACTATTTGGATTGATGGTCGAGGGTATGAAAACGCACTCGAAGATGGGGGAAAATAGGGCTTGAAAGCGCACTATTTTATTGATGGATCGAGGGTTGGAAAGCTCACCAAGTTCTGGAAAGAGATAGGACTTAAAAGTGCACTATCTGAGTTGGTTGGTGGCTAGAAAGTGCATTCAAATAAGGAAAGAGATAGGGTTGAAAAACGCTCTATCTGCTGAATGAAAGGCTCGTAATTGCACTTAGGGAAGTGAAAATGATGAGGGCTCAAAGGTGCACAGAAAAATGATGAAGGTTTGTAAATTACAATCCCTTCTAAACATTTTCTAGATTATCGGCGGGGAGATGCAATGCATGATGACATTCCAATTAGGAAAGAGATAAAGTCGAAAAGCATGCTTAAGGAAGTGCAAATGGGTGAGAGCTTGAAAGCGTGCACACAAAATGATGAATGAAGGTTCATAAATTACGATCCCTCCAAAATGTTTTTAGATTTTCAATGGGGATGCAATGCATGATGATGCATGTATACTTACCTGAGAGATATAGGTCCCCTTTCTTCCTGTAGGCTTTCTTTTCCGAGATTTGGACCCCTGGATTTGATGGCTTCTTGCTTCTGCATAATCAAGCCGCAACTTGTGATTTTGACCACTGGAGATGATAGATTTTCTATATCAACATGCCCCCTGAGTTTGACCCGGATGCTTTGAAAATGAATTGTGGAGTCAACTTCTTGATTTGACGGCTTCTCGCTTCTGCATACTCATGCCGCAACTTGTTAATTTTGACCGGTGGAGATGATAGATTTTTCATATCAACATGCCTCCCGAGTTTGATCCAGATTCTTTGAAAAGGAATTATGGGGTCAACTTCATGATTTGACGGCTTCTCTCTTCTGCATACTCAAGCCGCAACTTGTTGATTTTGACCGGTGGAGATGATATGTCCCCCTGAATTTGATCCAAATTCTTTGAAAAGGAATGATAGAGCCAACTTCAAATGCATTTTAGATTGCCCCTCTGTTTAGTCATGCCCCAAAAGTGTTTTGGATTTCAGGTGTTTGCATGAAGGGGTTGATTATTTGCAAAGATAGTGTTTTCAAGTGGGATTTTTGGAATTTCAAAATCATTCCAAGCACAAAAACCATTTTGATGTTTGTTTAACAAGCTTGTTCTCGAAAGAATTCAAGTGATCTCATTGTCAGGTTTTATGCTGACTTTGACAAGAATGTGAAATGATATTTGCAAGTCTCTTATGTCACGAAAGGTTTTGATCAAGTTGCGAAACATTTGTAAGGATTGTTTCAAATGGAAAAACACTGCTTATCGATCCAGATAACTCGTATTTGATCAAAAAGGGCTTTAATAGGCTTGTAACGTAGGCTTAGGTTACTGGCTACAAAAAAAATGATATTTATAAGCTCAAAAAGTGTTTAAGGGTTTTTTGACTAAGAATCACTTAGTGCTTACTCTTAGAACTTCACGCAGCCCTCATGATTGATTTTCATATTGACCTAACATGCTCCCAGTATTGGTTTGGGCTTTGACTTTGATGTGCCCCCGATATTTATTTGGCTTTTTTATCGGTATTTGGCACTAACATTATGCTGACTTGACATGCCCCCCAAGTATTTTGTTTGGGTTTTTTCATGGTTTTTTGGCACTAACTTCATGCTGACTTGACATGCCCCCAAAGTATATTTGTTTGGGTTTTTTAATTGGAATTTGGCACTGACGTCGTGCTGACTTGACATGTCCCCAAGTATTTATTTGGACTTTCTATGTTGTCATGCCCCCCAATATTTGCTTGGTTTTTTTTTCACTGCTATTTGGCATTAACATGGTGCCGACTTGACATGCCCCCCAGCATTTTGTTTGGGCTTTCTATGTTAGGTTTTTAGTACTACCAAAATGTTGAATTCATTCGCTATAGTGTACTAAAACCTTTTTTGTGTTTATGCCCCCAGCTTTCTTCGGGTGTCACTTGTCATTGAGGACTGTTTTTTTTTTTTTTTTTTTTTGCACTTGCCCCCTAGTGTAGGGTGTGATCCTTGTCAGGGTTAATTATCAAGAAAATGAAACTATAAGGCTCAAATAGGGACTACAAAGGATATTTGAGATTTTATGATGGCATATCAAAGATGGCCTTTCGTCATTTCAAGAACATGTAATCTGAATCAATAAGCTTTGCTTTTCCATGCGAAACAAGTTTTTTGATTTTTCTGATTTTTTTTGAATTATTTGTTTGGCTAAGATATTAGCTTTATTATGTGGGTTTTGGTGGTATGAGATCACCTTTCAATGAAATCCTTTGAATTCCCAGAACACATTTGTTAAACAAACATCAAATTGGCATTCATTCTCGTACTAGACTTTGATTTGTCAAAAATCTTTATGAAATCATGGGATCATGTATAATTTGGATGAAAGGGTCATACTTGTGTTATTTAAACAATAAGCAAATGCACAACAAAACAACATAACCACCGCAAAGAAATGTCTGTTTAACAACGCAAAGGTCTTATGGCATTACAAGTAACTTTGTCGACAAATCAAAATGCAAATATAATGTGCGGACATGACCAAAACAAAAGGAAATCACAAAAGGAAACTTCATCTTCCAATATCGGCACATTCCTTTTTCAAAAGCTTTTGCTGACTTTACTTTAATTGGTGCAAACACTTGGTACCCTATTTCTGTGAAGCTTACTTGGATGTCGGACTTAAACTTCCTTCGGATGTTACCCACCCTGCTTTAATCAAATGCATGAGCATCTTTTTAAAGGCACCACAAGTGTGAATGCTATGCCCTACAGCACCGGCATGGTATTCGCAGCTTAAATCAGGTTTGTACCAATCAGGATAAGGTGGTTGCAAAGGTACATAAGGTTCAGGAGCTATTTTCCTAGTGCTTACCAAATTTTGATATATCTCATTCAAAGGCAATGGTAATGGAGGTAGTTGATCTTGGGTTTTCTGGTAATTTCTTTTCGGGAAATTTTTAGATGGATCTTTGGCTTGAAGATTGATGTTGGAGATTTGAGAAGAGGGGTGATGGGAGTTTTGGAATTGGTTGCTCCTACCCTTATAATCGTCTCCAGAATATCCGACATCTTTTCTTTTGCCTTCAAAGCCATTTTTTTCCACAGGTGCGAGGATTCTTCCACTCCGAATTCCCTGCTCTATTCGTTCTACCACAGCTACAACATCCGTGAATTGTTGTGCTGAACTGCCCATTACATGTTCGTAATAGGGCGCCCTTAGCGTGTTGTCGAACAATGCCACCATCTCTTTATCTAGAAGTGAAGGATGTACCTGTGCAGCGAGATCTCTCCATCTATGAGCATATTCCCTTATGCTTTCTTTGTCTTTCTTCTCTAGATTGGACAAACTTGTTCTGTCGGGAGCTATGTCCATGTTGTACTTATATTGCTGGATGAAAGCATCTACCAGATTTTTCCAACTACGGATCCTGGTGTTGTCTAATCTCATGTACCAATTCAAGGCTGCCCCACTCAAACTGTCTTGGAAAAAATACATCAGTAGTTTTTCATCATGAACTACTTCTGCCATTTTGTTACAATATGATTTTAGGTGAGTGACAGGGCATTGTATCCCAGTGTATTTGATAAATTCAGGGACACGAAACTTCTTTGGTATTACAACGTTCGGGACTAGACACATTTCTACAGCTCGTACTGGGTCATATAAGTTTACCCCCTCAATGACCCTTATCCTGGCTTCCAGTGTCACCATCTTATCTTGATCAACACCGTCAGATAACTGTATTTTATGGGACTCATTTATAGATATTCCACCAATCGGTGTTGGTAGGGGTGCCGGTGCGGTTGCATGTCCAAAAACTGGATTTTGTTGAGGATTCTGAACCCCTTCTCCGATTATTTCACCAGGATTATTTACTGCTTGTGTTCGAGTAGTTGTCGGAGGTCTAGTTGAAGGACCCTCGCCAGAGGCATTTCTTAGTGTCTGCTCAAGTAGACTAGCGATGCGAGCTACACTGTCTTTTAAAGCATTCAACTCCTCTTGGAAGTGAGCATCTTGATGTGCACGTTCTTCGTCTTCCATATTTCTTTGACGAAGACGAGTGTTGTAAATCCTAGGAGGTGAATTTCTTCGGGGACCTATATTTCAACCTGATGATGATATGTTATGTATGTAGTGATGAATGTATGAGAATGCAAATGCATGTGCATACGTAACAAATGAATTATCACGAATGGTGTACCCCAAAAGCAAGCTCTAAGCCACTACATGAGGGGAAAGCTTTATCTGGTCTCAAAGGGTCTATGAACTGCCCAGTGACCACCTCACATGAAGATGGTATGGGGGTTTACCAGAAATGGTTGGGGCACAGTGTGACCGCCATTATCAGGTAAACACTCAGTTCATAGTTGGATGTTTCACGAATCTGAACCCCGACTGAAAGTCATGGGGCAGACCGCTAATCCCCTCCTAACTTAAAATTGGGTTTACACTGGAAATTAAAATGCATGCTGACATTAATTTAAATTGAATGTTATGCACGAATTGAAAAATGAAATGCATGCTAAAGCAGTAAAAATGCAAGTTAAAGCAATAAAAAAGAGTGCAAAAAAAACAATTGAGAAATAAACAATCAAACAATCAAAGCTCAGTCCCTGATCCCCAGTGGAGTCGCCATCTGTCGCGACTGCGATTTTTGACGCGCTTCGCGCCCCACCATTCTCCTTTTTATTTCGGGGAATAACGGCACGCGGTGAAAATATGGGGGTATTTATGGTCGTAAAAATTACGACTATAAATATCAGGAGTCGCCACCTAGTATTAAGGTTACTAGAAACCTATTGGTCTGCGAGAGTCTCGGGTAAGGGGACTTGTTGTGCAAGGAGAAGACGCATCACCCCCAGTGCACCCTACCTATGGTAAGCTGCATTGTTGTTTGATTGTTTATTTTCTAAATTAAAATTTTGCACCGCATTTTTCAAAGAAACAATTTTTTTATTTTTTTTTTGTCGGTGTACTTTACAATGTAATTTTACACCGCAGTAAAAATAGGGTACTTTATAATGTAAATTTACACCACGAAATCTAAAAAAAATGATTAATAAATTATCTTTTTTCATACACGGGTGTACTTTACAATGTAAATTTACACCGCCAAAACAAAATAATTATTAAATCATTTTTGACATTTTGGCCGCCTTCCAATGGATAATTGTAAACCGATTACAATATCCAAATTTTATTTTGAAATATGAAAGGAGAAACAAAAAATATGCAACATATTTTTTATAAAAAACTACAATGAGAAAATCTTTGGAATCCGGCCTTATGCAAGAAAACAAAATATATTTTATGATTTTTTTAAAAAAAAATAATATTTTTATTTTTATTTTTTTTTTTTTTTTTTTTAATTATTTATTTTTATTTATTTTTTTTTTTAATTTTTAATTTTTATATTTTTATTTTATCGAGTCAGTTGTCGACTGGTGAATGACAACTCGCTCGATTTAATGGGCTTCCACCTCGTCAGCTGAAGCCCAATGGCTATTGAGTCTGGTCGGGTTAACCCGACCGACAAAAAAACGAAAATGAAATCGAAGAAGAAGAACAGTGCATGTGCACTGTTCATACAAAATTTAAAACATCAACGAGAGGGTTACCTGAGGATACCGTCGTGTAGAGGGGATCGAGGTGATCCTTCCTGTCGTCGTGGTTTTGGAAATGGATGTCCGTGGCGACCGGGAGGAGGGCTGGAAGTCGCCGGTCTGTGCTGGAACCGTTGCCGATGGCTGCTGTTCTTCGTCTTTGTTGCTGGTGCTGATCGCCGGAGCTGGAGGAGAATGATGGGACCTTCTGCTGGTCACTCTGTCGTGGGGCTGATGGCGAGCTTGCTGGAGTTGGAGCTCGTGGTGATGAGGGACAGAGGGGTTGGTCGCTGTGTTGGCGAGGAGAGAGAGACGACGATGTTGGTTTTAGGGAGAGAGAGAGAGAGAGCTGCCGAAGTTGCTTCTGCTGGCGTGGGAAGAGGATGAAGGCTTGGTCTGTTGACGGTGAGATGGGGGGAGGTGGTCGACGGTGGCTTTTTATTTAGGCCGAGAGCGAGGGAGACGGTGATGGCTTTCAAACAGTGAACAAGAGGGGGACGATGATGTTTTTTTTTAGCCGAGCGGGACGATGGTGTTTTTCTAGCTGAGAACGAGAAAGGGTCGACGATGTGTTTTTTTTTCCTCTTCTCCTCTTCCTCTGCTCTTCTTCTTCTTCCTCCCCTCTTCTTCTTCTTTCCCGTCTGCCCTCCCCTTCTGCTTAGTTTGCATGGCTATTTATAGCCATGCTGATATGCTGGTATGCCACAGTATTTATGCACTAAAGCATAAAAAACTTGGATAATATTTGCTTTTGGTAGTGGGTTGTTGAATTATTGTAGGTAAAAATATGCTTTAGTCCTTCAATTTGTGTGCTTTTTTATTTTGGTCCCTGCTTGTTATTTTATGCAATTTGACCCTCAATTGAGCATTAAATTCTCAATTGTCTTCAATTTGGCTCCTAATTTGCACAATTAGCTTGGAAAAATTCAATTGGGTCTCCAAAAATTCCAATCTTCTGAATTGAACCCAAATTAAATTCAAGAATTTGAATTTTTGTCAATTAAGCCTGTAATAAAATTAATTTGATCAATTTAAAGCATAATTAAGCCCTTGCACTTAATTAAATTCTTTAATTGGACCCTAAATTAATTCTCAACCATAATAATATTTTGAATTAGCCCATGATTAAATCAACTTGGCTTATAAAAAATATAATTATGATTTTTGACTTGATGTTTAGCTTGAATTTGTATTTTTCTCATTTTTGGGCGCAACAGGGATATGATTAAGCTCAGAAAATATTCAAATTTTTCACCACAATTTTTTTAACAACCCCGACCTCTTTTATTTTATTTTTGGCATTTTTATTTTATTTTGGGAAGTCACCCAAAAATTGGGTGATGACAATATAGATAATAATAGCATATGATCTCATGATATCTCATGCTTTTTAATATATGTTTCTAATTATGCGTCAATATATTTGAAAAAAAATGAATTGAAATAAAACAATTTGTTATCATAATTATTATTATTATTTATTTATTTATCTAACTTTGAAAAAAGAAAACCTATCATATCATTGTTCTTAAATTTGGAACCATTTGAGATATCCAAATTAAATAGTTTGATCTGTTAGTTTGGCTTAGTGGATGTTTGGCTCTCCAGTAGCTTCTACGATTAAGGCTCACCGCAGAGCCAAACCATCTGGTAAAAGAATGTGTCACAATTTCAATAACTATGGCACCCACAAAACTAAGGTTTAGACCTTAATTTACGAAAACATCATTTTGATGCTTTTCGCCTAAAACACACAATACTCACCACCTTCAGCTATTTCTCATCATTTTTTAGTTTCATGCACGACGAGGAGAACAAATGATTTTGGCAAAAAAAAACATAAAGAGAGGAATAAGACGATGACACAACGTAAAAAATTTATAGCACAACAACCTACCAACAACCACCCTTGGCATTGGCAGGACCACCAGTAGCTCCCTCTCTCTCTCGGTTGTAATTTTCTCTCTAAAAAACAATCATGGATGCAGACCTCTTTCTTCTCCAATAGCAACAGTCACCAGTGAGCACCAACAACCTTTCCTCTTTACCGACAACATCTGACCAGTCCAGTCTTCTCCCACAGCTCCAGCGTCAAGCAGCTGTAACAACCTTCCAAAACTTCTCCTGACCATCACAGGCCACCATTTCCAACGCCACCACTACAGGAAGAACCACCTTGGACTCTTCTATTCGACGGCATCAACAGGTGAGCCTCTCATCACCGTCGGCCGACCACCCTACTACTGTTCACGCAATACATGAACATTGCAGCATCTCATTTTTCTTTGTTTAACTCTTGGGCTGGAGCTGCTCTCGGCCCAACCCAAGTGTAGCAGAGTTGTGCCAACATTTAATTGGGTCAGACTAAAACTAGTTTTTTTAAAAAATAAAAAAAAATATATTTTTAAAAAATAAAAAATAGATAGATAGAGATCAACCCTGATGAAAGGGAAAGAGGCGTGACTTCGTTTCACTGCACAACCATGTTACTTTTTGATTGATTATGGATCAGAAAGTTGAGGAGAATAGCGGAGTCCCAGATGAAATTCAGAAATTTGCAACTAGATTTGGCCTTGGAATTATATCTCTACAACATGTAGATAGAGATTTTTTCAAAACAACTAGAGGCCTTCACATATGAATTTAGTTTGTGATGGAATTGCAAGTAGTTTGATGGGAGAATAAAAACAAGTGTCTAATTTACTTGAATTATAAATTACATTTTATTATTATGATTATTAAATCTACAATATATATATATATATATATATATATTTGTGTGTGTTTTTTAAAATAATTTTACAAGTTGATAACAATATAAAAAATAAGGTAATACACACATGAAATTACTTTTCATTAAACTTCAAACTCAACCACAGTTTTATCCAAACACTTCCATTTCAGTTATGAACCGCTACTAAAAAAACTTTTTATGAAATTATTTTTTTTAAATCTCAACTATAACAACAACTGCAATACCAAATAGGGCCTTAGATTAATTGGTTGAGATATGGACCAACAAATGCAATAGCGAGACTAGAAGAAGCAATTTGAAAAAACAACTCAAAGGTTGCATGAGTTGTTTTTTTTTTAAATCTCAACTATAACAACAACCGCAATACCAAATAGGGTCTTAGATTAATTGGTTGAGATTTAGACCAACAAATGCAATAGCCAGACTAGAAGAAGCAATTTGAAAAAACAACTCAAAGGTTTCATGAGTTGTTTTTTTCTAAATCTCAACTATAACAACAACCGCAATATCAAATAGGGCCTTAGATTAATTGGTTGAGATTTGGACCAACAAATGCAATAGCGAGACTAGAAGAAGCAATTTGAAAAAACAACTCAAAGGTTGCATGAGTAAAAGACTTCCATTAAAGTATTCTAAAAGAGTGAGCCTTTGGGATTCGGTGTTGTAAAAATTATATTTTTTAAAATATAAAAATATATCTTAACAGTACGAAATGCTATGAATTTAGACAAAATAATAATTCTAGGCAAAAAAATTATAAAGTGCTAGTTTCTAATAAAATCGATAAATTTTAAGTTCATATGAATTTATTTATTTAATAGGTTTTAATAAAAAAATGAGTGATATTGTTTTTGAAAATAACTAATGTTAAGTAATGCAATTTCGAAAAAATAAGATAAAATTAAAGATAGCATTGACTCACAATTGTTTTCCAAACTATTAATGTAGGATATTAGATTTGAAACACTATACATAGAGAGTTGCAAAACTTAATTTTTAATAAATACAACATCAAATAATAAATTATTTTAATTATTTTTATTATTATGATTGTTAAATTGTTAGAATCATTATAACTACCACTACTGTAAATAATTAATATTCTATTTATTATTGATATTATTATCATTGACACCATCATTATTGTTCTTATCATTGTTATCATTATCACAATAACTGTGATAATTACTAACATCATTATTGTTATTAATATCATTAAAATTATCATCAATATTATTATCATCATTATTAATATCATTATTATAATTATTTTTGTTATTATTGATATTTTTAATATTATGTTATGAGTTATTAAATATTATCATCACATCCATAATTATTAACAAGAAAAAATATTATTAGCATAAATCATTCATTTGATTTGAAGAACCAATAAAAAAATTGAATTTTAAAAATGATAATTAGAACAAAGGAGCAACGAAAAAAGAAGAAAAAAAAATATCAATTTTAAAATAATCACCAACACAAATTGGATTTAATGACTAAATTAAATAAAAATAAAACCTCAAAAAAGGAGAAAATGATAAAAAAAAAAAAAAAACAAATCAACTCTAAGAGTATAGACACATAAATATGAACAAAAATAAGGATTGTTTTAGGACGGAAAAATTAAAGGAATTAAAATCAAATCAAAAATTAAAAAAAAATAAGGGTAGAAATAAAAAAACTAAAAGAAATGAAAAAAATTTATTGATGAAATTAGGATGAAAAAACATCGAGGTTTAAAATGCACAAATCATAAACAAAGAGGAGTTGTATGCATTTTCAATTCCACACACGCATAACCATGGTAAAGAGGTTATAACGGTGTATCCTATGGTATTGCAGTTGAACATTTTTATCCACCACTATTCTCACATAATTATAACGACTGTTATGATTACTAATACTCTATTATTATTGCTATCATTAAAATTATCATAAGTATTATTATCATTATTAATATAATTGATTTTGATATTATTGATATTCTCAATATTATTTCATGAGATGTTGTCATTATTTTTATCACAACCATAATTCTTAATATTATACGCACCGCAACCATTACAATAAATTATTATTGTTATCATCATTATTACTAGTAACATCATTACTATCATCTTGATTATAATAGCTAAAATTACTATTACCGCCTAAACAATCAAAATTATTAAATTGTTCCAAAGAATTAAAGATACAAAAAAACTTTAACAAAACAGTAAGCAAGAAAATAAAAAATAACTAAAATTATTATTATTACTGTGTAAATATTGAAAATCATAGAATTATCCAAAACAATAAAAAAAATCTAAAAACCTTTAACAAAAGAGCAAACAAAAAATGACAAAACCAAAATAAATATTATTAGAATAAAAAATAAATTGATTTGAAGAACAAATAAAAATAAATCAAAAAGAAAAAAAATATAATTTTTAAAATTACCATTACTATAAATTAAAGTTTTGAGACTAAATTAATAAAAATAAAACATAAACAAAAAATAAAATGATAGAAATTAAAACCAAAGGTAAAAATATAGACCCATAAATATGAACAAAAAATAGCGATTGCTTTAAAAGGCTTGGAAAAATTGAAGGAATGAAAACCAATCCAAAAATTAAAAGATTAAGAGCCAAAATGAAAAATAAAATATATTATCAATTTTAATTAATGGAAAAAATTGAAACAAATCATAACTTCGATATTCAAAAAATCAAGGAATTAAAAACAAACTAAAAAGTAAATGTATAAGGGCCAAAATAAAAAAAATATATGATTAATTTAATTGAATTAAAAAAACAAAATTTACATAGAAGAAATAAGGATGAAAAAAATCAAAATAAAATGGACCAAAATGCACAAATGATAAACAAAAAGGACTTGCATGCATTTTCGATTGCACAAGAAAGAAAAGGCAAGGGAAAAAACAATTGACCACCATTAGATGACATGTGCATCCCTATAATTTCATTCAGCATTTTAAATATGAATGTTAGGGGTAAGCAAAAAAAAAAAAACTGAAAAAACCGCAGAAAAATCTCCAAGAAAACCAAATGATTAAAAAAATCGATTAAACCGATTAGATTTTAAAACAAAAAACTTTTGGTCTTGTTTTTTAAGGAAAAAACCGATAAAGCGCATCAGTTTAAATTTTAAAAACAAATGTTATAAAGGGCTAAAAAAGGGCTAAAAAACTCAAAATTGAACCAAAACTGGTCGATTTAAACTAAGGTCAGATTGATTTATTTTTTTGGTTTTTTGTTTTTATTGATAAAAACTGAATCGAATCGAAAATAATAACCCCTAATGAACATAATAATTAAACCACTATTATGATTACTAACAACGCTATTATTTTTAATATCATCAATATTATTATCATTATGAATATAGTTATTATAATTGTTCTTGTTATTATTATCATGATAGTTATAATTATTAACACCATAAGCACCACAACCATTACAATAAATTATTATTATTATTATCATCATCATCATTATCATTAGTAATGTCACTATTATTATCATGATTATAACAATTAAAATTAAAATTATTATTACTATTTAAACAATGAAAATTATTAAATTTTACTAAAGAATAAAACAACCAAAAACATTAAGAAAGGAGCAAGCAAGAAAATAATTAAAACAATTACTTAAATTGTTATTATTACTGTGTAAACAATGAAAATCATAAAATTATCTCAAAGAAAAAAATAAAAAACTAAAAACATTTAATAAAAGAACAAACAAAAAAAATTAAAAATTAAAAAATTAAAATAAATATTTATAGCATGAGAAAATCATTTGATTTCAAGAACAAATAAAAAAAACTAAAAAAAAAAGAACAAAGGGCAAAAAAGAAATATCAATTTTAAAATGATCATCAATATAAATTACAATTTTAAGACAAAATTAAATAAAAATAAAACTGCAACACAACAGAAAATGATAAAAATTTAAAACTAAGAGTAAGAGTGATGAGACATAAATATGAACAAAAAATATGGATTGCCATAGAAGGACCGAAAAAATTAAAGGAATCAAAATCAAACAAAAAAATTAAAAAAAAATAAGGGCCGAAATAAAAAGAATATATATGATCAAATTCAATTGAAGTACAAAATTGAAACAATCAAAACCTTGAAACCAAAAAAATTAAAGGAATTGAAAACAAACCAAAAATTAAAAGAATAAAGGCTTAAATTAAAAATAAAATATACTCAATTTTTCAATTGAAGAAAAAAAAAATAAAACTTATATAGAAGAATTCAAGATGTAAAAAGAAATAAAAGATCAAGAATTGAAATGTACAAACCATAAACAAATAGGATTTATATGCATTTTTGAGTGCAAGAGAAAGAAAACGGGGGGGATAACGGAACCGAGGCGTTCCGACCAGAATTTAACTAGAATTTTTGGAATGGACCGGAATTAAAACCGAAACAAAACCAACATCGTTTTGTCTTTGTTTTGAACATAAATGAACGTTCCAGTCATTCCAACGGGAACAGAACGAAATTAATAATTATGGTTTTGCCGGCATCTCAACACTTTTCATCCCACCAACAAACAACAACTGCTTTCCCCCACTGTTCTCTTAATATAACCATAAAGTCTTAGGATAATCCCTTATTATTTAGCTTATTGTGTGCGTGCGTGTGGTGTGAGAAGTAATATTTTTTATTGTTTGTCAACTTTATTCCATTTTTGTTTCTACCTAGATCCCGTATTCTTCTCCAAATATTCTTCTCCCGCTCTCTTGTTTTTTTTCGGATCTATCTATGCCTTTAAATTTTATTAATTACATTATATTATTATAATTATTAAATCTACAATATTTTGAAAATCAATATCTATAGATATGTATACGTGTGTATATGTATATGTTTTTTAAAATAATTTCACAAGGTGACAATAATATGAAAAACAAAGTAACCAAACACACAAAATTGTTTTTCATTAAATTTTAAATTCAACCACAACACTTCAATTTCAGCTATAAACCTCAACTAAAAATATTTCTCATAAAATTAATTTTTTAATCTCAACAACAACAACAACCACAATATCAAACTGACCCAAACAAGAAAAAAAAATAGAAAAACAAGGAACTCTCTAGTGACCGTATATTATCGCCTCCGGTTCTTATGCTAGGTGCTATGTGAGGTGAGGTTCTCCAAGATTTTATCCATCCTTTAATTATTCACTATATCCCTTACTTTGTTTGAGAATTTAGTTAAAATTACTTGTAAAAATGTTTTTTTTTTAAAATGCATCAAGATGATTTTTTATTTTTTAAAAAATATTTTTGATATCAACATATCTAAATGATCTAAAAACACCAAAAAAAATTAATTTAAAGTAAAAAATAATTTTTTTTCAAGAATGCTTTTGAAATGCAGTGTCAAACACCCCGATTATTAACAATGAATAATTGTATATAAACCTATAATATACAATGTTCTTTTTTTAATTTTTTATGAGTATTTAATGAAAATAAAATATATGCCCTCGATCATTAAGCTTAGACCTCATTGGACGAAAGCTATTCATTTCGGCCATAACTTCCAAGAGAAGAGAGCAATCCATGCGATGGCACTTCTTCGTGCTTAAGGATCCAACCTCGTACGGGGAAAGACCACGCAAGGCAAGGAGTGCAATTCATGCGATGGATCAGTGACCTTTTTGAACTTTTGATGATCGAACAAGACGGGACTTAACTGGTCTTTAAATTTCTATTCTTTTTACATAGTGGTCCTTCATCTTTCAATTCTTTAATTTGACCCTCATTCAACTTTTGGTCTTCAAATTCATTCCAATCGAACCCCTGATTGCACCAATTTGGCATTCCTAAATTTCAATTGTGTGCCTACTCTTCCCATCTTTGTTAATTTATCCGAATTATGCCTATGATTTTTATTTTTTTAAAAAAAAAAAGGTGTTTGAAGATGTTACTTGGAATTGTGTTCCAACCTATGTTTGTGTGAGTTTTCGGCCCTTTTTTGTACCGCGATTCAAAAATATTTTTGAAAAAAAAATGAATTTTATTTATTTTTTATTTTAAATTTTTTTTATGTTTTTAGATCATTTTTACATAATGATCATTTTTTTATGTTTTATTCAAAAACATAACCTAGGATTTTTTGAATAAAAAATATTAATATCGGTATTCTTAAATACATTTAATATATACATACAATTAATAAATCAGGTAACACAAAAAAAAAATTGCCTTCAAATTTTAATTTTGTACTTAACACAATAATAATAATAATAATAATAATAATTTAATTGTTTTTCTTGCTTACTCTTTTGTTGATGGTTTTTTTTCTCCGTATAATTTAATAATTTTTATTGTTTTGACAGTAATGGCAATTATATTTTTTTTAAAGTTTCTAGGATATTTTTAATCTTTTATCAATTATATGTTCTAATATTTATTGGATATTATCTCATACGAATATATATAGGGATAAAAAAACATGACCTTGGATTTTTTGAATAAAAAAAATTAATATCAGTATTCTTAAATACATTTACTATAATCATATAATGAATAAATCGGATAGCATAAAAAAAATTGTCTTCAAATTTTAATTTTGTACTTAACACAATAATAATGATAATGATAATGATAATGCTAATAATTTAATTGTTTTTCTTGCTTATTCTTTTGTTATTGTTTTTTTTCTCTCCAAATAATCTAATAATTTTTATTGTTTTGACCGTGATGACAATGATATTTGTTTTTTAATTTTCTTAAAGTTTCTAGGATATTTTTAGTCTTTCATTAATTATATGTTCTAATATTTATTGGATATTATCTCATATGAATATATATATATATATATATATATAGGGAAAAGAAAACATGACCTAGGCTTTTTGGAATAAAAAAAATTAATATCATTTTAAAATTAATATTGAAATTTGGTACTCTTTTGTTTAGGTTTATTTCTTAAAAACAAATTTACAATATTTTCATTTTTAATATTTTAAATATAATATTGCTAGGGAAAAAATTAAACTAAAAAAAATACAAATTTACTTAGGTTATCTGCAATTACAAAATATACGCGTCACTTTCCATTTTGATTACATAAATTTTATCAATTATAATTATACTAAATAAATATTAAACTAATAAAATACAATACATATAAAAATAATAAATTTTATACATAGATAAAAAAAACCGCCGCGCGGTTATACAGCTCGTAAACACTATATCCAGGGAACAAAGAAAACAAAACTGGTGTAACCTTTTCATCACACCACACTTCTCTCTTCGATCCTATTCCTCAAGTCTTGATTGGGCCGATCCGTTACAGCCCAATTAAATCTATATCCAGCCTTCAAATCAAATAAATGATTCATAAAATACTTCTATTTTCATGGGCCTACGCAGAAAACCAAAGTTCTGCAGTCCATGTCATGTACCATGCTACCACGGGTCAGTGCTTCATCTTCTTGTTTATTTGTGAGTAAAAAAAATATAATATTGACCGTAACTCCGAATTTTCTTTGCTGAAATTCATCTGTGAATATATATATATATTCAAACCTAGGGTGCTGTTAAGTAAAAAACTATGTCTGTTATTCAAGTTAGGATGTCGTGGACAACTCTTGTCAAGGAAACTATGGGTAATCCTGATGTTTCTAAATTTTCTGATTATTCGAAGCTGGTATCGTAAATCTGCTTAATAACCTTTCGTAAGCAGGGCAATTCCCTGATCAAACTGCTTTTTAATTTATTATTGAATTTTTATTCATACTTTTCTCTTCTTTCCCAGTGTTTCTATTAACTTACAGAACATTCTATATCATTCTAATTAAAATCTCTAATTGTTTCTCAAATGCTATCATATCATCGGAACGGTCCATTTTATAAGCTAATAAAACCCTTCGAGGATTTAGCACCCTTTTTTTCTCATTTCCCTTTGATCATCGACCAGACAGCTATGCAGGTAATGGATCAGTTGAGCCATATTAAACTTTTGCCTGTCACAGAAAGATGGAACCCTACCTCATTGGATCTTTCTGCAGCTTTTTTTTTGGTCAGGAGTCATGACCTCTATTGTTCCTTTTTTAAACGTGGGGCATGTATCAACCAATAGAGGCACAGACCAAAGAAGAACCCGTTTCATTATATGATATTAGCCACTAAAGAGTCAGCCTGCCGTGCCCTATTTGCTCCGCCGACCACTCGATCAAGTCTAATCATGTTGTTTTTTTCGCTGACTCCATAAAATCATATGCATGCCATGTAGGCCACGGACTAATAGAGAAGAACCTCTCCATCTCAGTTGGGGTCGGATTTATGATTAGGCTCAAAGCCACTAAAATCCTGTCTCGATCATAGAGAGGTTGATAGATCATCACTCGATCAAAGGGTTGTGTTTTAGTTCAAAAATGTCTACTGGGCTAAAGGACGATTGAAAGTCAAGAAACTTGGCCGCAGAAAAAAAAAAAAAAAAGCACATGAAGTCTTGATTTCTAGTGCCATGTTTAAATCATTGATGCAATTTTTAGGATATATCCCTGCGGATTTCTCTGATCATCATGTATCCATACATATATCCGGTAAGCATGTCATATGCTTCTGGACCAGTTTCACGCCTTGCCACGAGTTAATATGATATTGCTTGAGCAAGTTTTCATGAGCACCTTTATAATTTATTTTAAAAGGCAAAAAAGAAAAGGTAAATCTACTTGCCCTCGCCATCAACCAATCACTTCCCTGCTGAAAAAAACTGAATCCATTAAACTTTGTCTATCAATAAAACTTCACTATCACTTAGATCTCTCTATACCCTTTTATTTATGTATGTATTTAATCATTAATGTTAATGAAGCTCACACGTGAATGATAATAAAAGAAGAACAAGATAGTCTGCAAAATTGATCTGCTGGTAATTTCAAACAATAAAGTGGGTGTCCGTCTCAAAACGGAAGACGAATAAAAAATTATATCCAAAAACATATCCGCCAAACAAATAACAGCAGAGGGGTTCTCTTCCGGGAAAACCCGATGATCATCCTAAACGAACACAAGGATAGTATTTTACATTAAAAATGGAAGCAATTCACAAAGATAAACATAAGAACAACTATCGTAGCCCATTAACAGTCCCATCAAATAGAGAAATTAAACTAATTAACAAAAATAAAAAATAGAAAATTAACAAGAATACTGCGAAATTAAATCTCCACAATCCATATTCTTTTATACTAGAATTTTGCCAGAAATGAAAGAAAGGCTAGTTAGGACCACAGAATGTTGTGATAAGCATGGTAGCATATGATCAACACCTCTGTGTGTCGACGAATAAGAATGAGATGCTGGTGATAGTGGAAAGTGTGGACCACGACATAACATAATACTAAAAACAATCATGCAGAGAGTCGAGGCAGTCTCCCCGGGAACAAAACTGAAACTAAAGCTCGCTTGTTTGCTTAGAAAGTGAATTTTTTGGAAAATGAATTCGGAAAAGTGAATTCTGGAAAGTAAATTCCGGAAAGTGAATTCGATGTTTGGTAGTGTTATGAAAAATAAACTGGAAAACATTTTCCAAGTATTTGTTTGTGCTATGGAAAATGAACTGGAAAATAATTTATTAATAAATTATTTGTTTTTCAAGTTTATCTAATATATATAAAATATTTAATCACTTAAAATAAAAAATAAAATCTAAAAGGTATAATGATGAATTTTTTTATTATATCCTATATTCATACATAGCTTATTTTATAAAATATAACAATATATGTCATATCATATTATAGAGATATAAGCTTGTGAAATATTTTGTAAGTAAATCTTATTCAATTTTGTATGTGAAATATTTGGTGAGCCCAACAATATAAAGTGAGCGTTTCCATAGCAAAGAAACTCGGTTCATGATTTAAAAGATATTCAGGTAAAGTTGTAGTGCATGTTGATTATTCAATTACTTCTGAAGTTAAAACACAGTTTCATTATTATACTTTTAAGACAATATTTATTTTTTAAAATTTTATACAAAACACTGTATGAAGAGCTAAACCACCAACATCTTTTGTTAAATCAAACATTTTCTTCATTGGTTGTGGGTGTAAAGGGAACCAAACAGGATTTGAAGTAGCCAAATAAGCTGAAGTTGTGGCTAATACAGATACCAACGAGTAATTTTATAGCCATCAGTTATGATCCACTCTTCTTTAAAGAAAACGATGGATACAGGGAGAAATGTTCATCACTTTTGTGGGTTTTGCATATATTTTTTTAAAGTGATCAAATAAAATAATTCATAAGATATCATTGTTTATAAGTTATTTGGATAATATATACAAGAATATCTCTTGGGAGAATAGCAGACAAGTTCATCTCCTTTACAGTTTCAGATGATAAGAAAAAAGAAGGTAAAGAAACAAACTTGGAACTCTATACTCATCATCAATCTCAAGTTTGTTTGTCAACTTTCAAGTGTTATGGTACCGAAACCATGAGCTTTGGCTATTGGTTATTGGAAACGCTTCTACTATGCCTCATTGAAGATTGAACTGCAAACTAACAGAAAAACTAATACGTTATTCCACAAATTTCATCAGAACAGTAAGAAATGAAAAACTACAGATTGGAAAGCAAATATGGTTTACAAGACATTCCATTGATTGTCCTTTTTTTTCAATTCAGAGGCCAAGGTGCTGCGAGTATAGTAACATGAAGGTCAATTATTAAGGATAGAAAAGACCCAACAATTACAAGGGGACAGAAGGATTGAGACATTTATAGAAGCAAAGAAATTTAGCAACATGAATCTTGTGGAACAACAACTACTATTGGAGTAAGAACTTGAAATACTTTTGGAGCATGTTCTATCTTAAAAATCATGCTGTCTAATTTCATTCGATTGAAATATAGTAAAAAAAGAGCATAACTTCCACACATCAATCCCCTGGGCATACCTCAGGCATATGAATAAATCAATCATAGAATGTCATGTAATTATGCAATCTCAGTCGAAAGATGGTGATTGTAAATTTGTTAATCACTGAAAAATCATTTACTGGGTAAGTAGTTGCATGCTAGTTCAGGAAGAGGCCAGGGATATTGGATAACAGCTCAGGTCATGGACAGAGTGGTGGAAGAGGGAGAGGTTTTCGTTCTCGTGGCTTTGCACTGAATGAAACACAGGAGCCGGAATGTTTTTATGATAACTCTATGGTTGAAGACCCATGGCAGCATCTAAAACCTGTTTTGTGGAGAGGACTAGGTGATCTGGGTAATAATTTGAATGGACCTGTCTCCTCAAATTCCTGGCTTCCAAAATCAATTAGCGTGAAGAAACCAAAAATGTTAGTTTTCTATCAAGTCCACCTCTGGACAAACCCTTGCAGAATACATTTCTTTGCAAAAACAAAAGATTTTATCTTTAAGAAGAGAGCGTAAGGATGCAAGAGAAATCAGATGGGAGTGCATGTTTTTGAGATCATCATGGGTTGATGACAGAATTTTCTATGATTAAACATCATCATATTTGCTTTCTTGCATGCTTAACAAGCAGTACTTGAACAATAAATCAAAATCCAAAAAAATAACATGAGAGCAAGAGAATCAGATATGTGTGTGTAGTCGATCACCATACAACATCAAGGAATAGATTCTTGTAAGACTCAGGCGACAATGAATATCATCATCTTCTTCTTTATCAAAACCCATCAAAACATTGAAAAGAAAATGTTAATTGATGATAAGAGGCGCCACAAGAACAGAGAGTTACCCGAGGGAAGGTTTATGTGAGCAAGAGAATCGATATGTGACGAAAATTGCACTTAACTTTGTCATGATTCCTCTTCTTAATTCCCTCAATCCCACCTTCAAACCTATTAAGAAACTCCAAAACCGACAGTAACCACCAATTGAGCACTATAATCCCTAGTCCCAATCCAAGCACTCTCTACACCAATCCATTACAATACTCATAAGACACAACAGGGTGATGCAGATCACCCCTTTATCTTCCTCCTCTTTTCTCGCAATACAAAAAGGCAAATGAAGGAGGGCAAAAACCACTTGCAAATTACTAGTATAAAAATCAGCCCCAATATCTCTCACATCAACATCTACACACCTAATCCCATGAGCAAGCATCAACGTAAGGGTGCAGAGAGATGAGGGAAAGAGATGAGGTGCTGGAGATGGAGGCGAGTGTTGGGAAATTCCGGCTTTCCCATGCGCGGACCGGGGGTGTACTGATACTTGCTCATAGGAGGTTTAAGCACACTAACACAATATTTAACGTGGTTCGGCAAAACTGCCTACATCCACGGGAGAGAGTCATTGTATTAGAGATAGAGAAAGGGTTACAATAAATACATATAGAAGAGGAGGATTACATCCACTCTAGTCAACTCACTCTTCTCTCTCTAGCTCTCTCTACACAACACATTCACTTGTGTTGCTTTCTCTCATTTTTAGCTCTAATAAGCTCCTCTATTTATAGCAAGAGTGAGGAGACAATCTTTTCATAAGTCAAAGGTTGACCACCAAACTTTCTTCATAGTCAAAGGTTGGCCACCAACCTTCTTCAACAATGGTGGGTTGGCCACCAACCTTCTTCAACAATGGTGGGTTGATAACTCTACCATTTTCAACAATGGTAGGATATTGCCACAAATGGCAATATACCTAACAATCACCCCCTTTGCCATTTGTGTGGGCAATTGTCCTCTTGCTTGTTCAGCACAAGCTTGCATTCTGCAGCTCTTCCAAGCTTACCATTCTTAGAGCGTCTTCAACACAACATTCCCCTTCGAGCATATCAACCATGCTCGGTCCGGAATGATTTTTCAAGCCTTACACCAAGGCTTACAACACCCCCTCAAACGAATATTTCCAAGTGTGACAGTCATTGAGTATTTCAATGTGATCACAAGCTCACCACTCTTCCAAGAGTCTACTCATCCAGGAGTTGCGCCTGCCCTCTGTTCCACCCTAGGAACCACGCCTTACTTCTCCATGAGTCTCTCGCTCTTAGTCGTAAGAGTCCAGGTAGCTCTCCACCTTTAACCATGGGGCAGCCCATTAAAGGTTGATCCATATTTATCTTCATACTCTGAGTATTACAATGTCATTACCGAGCTCACTACCTTGACAAACGTCAACTTGTTCCGGAACCTACGCATGCCCTCTCGCTCCTTCATAGCAGCCGCGTCTTAATGCTCCACAAGTCACCCACTTATTGTCCAAGGAAAATTTCTTCTAGCTCATTGATCTTTAGCATGGGGCAATATCCATGAAAGTCAATCTCGCATTTGTCTCCATACTCATCATAGCCACTTCATTGGCTATACACTTGTCCACTCATATCTAGCCATTACATTGGCTCGGAGTTGTTCTCGAATCGGGCTCATATCGTGGCCCACACACCTTCTCCTTAGGTGTCTCGAATCGGGCTTCTATCACGGCCCTCACACCTTCTCTAAGGTGTCTTCGCCGTTGTCATGGGGCGGTCTCGATCCGGCTCCTATCATGGCCCTCACACACCTTCGCATCACGACTCTAGGCGCGGGGCGCGCCAACAACTCGCTGCGGAGTATTACGCTAGTGCGGGGCAGCTGCGTGAGGCAATGCGGATTACGGCGGCGAAGTATAACGGGTGCGTGCGAACAGCGGAATCATGCTTCGCACCACGCAGGACTTAGACGATGGATCGCTCACGCCAACGCGAAAATCGGTTTAGGCGCTTTGCGCTTGGGTCGTTGGTTTGGGGTCGCCGCACTGACGAAGTTATGCGGAGGCAGTTACGGAGCAGTTACAAGGGGTGAGCTGTCTTCTATGTGCTGTCCAGATTAGGGGCAACTGTCATGGGGCAGTTTTATGTGTAACTTCCAGTCTATGATGTGTAATAGATAGGGCCTAAACATGTGTAGCATGCAGATTTCGGGTTGTGCATAGCACACATACACTCTTGTTGTGTATTTCCTTTGTTGATGGATTAATAAAGGTTGGGAGATTTTCCTGTAATTGCTTGTTGTTCTTGTGCTGTGTTACTATCTTACTTGTGTTCTTGGTTGCCGAATTTGGGAAGGGTTGCGGAGAAAACCTCTGGGTGTGCGAAACACTTAGACCCTAGGCAAACACGAGTGATTTGGGGAGAAAGGCTGAGTCTAATACGGGATTAGACTGCCGCGCGGGGATCAAAAGGTTGACGAAAATTTGTCCCCGTGACAAGTGGTATCAGAGCTACGTTTTATTCTGTTCACAGCGTCTCTGTTGATGCCCAATGCCATCCGGCATGGAGGTGATTCGTGAGAGACTTGCCCAGATCGAAAATATCCTTGGTCCGTTGGCAGAAAATGAAAATCAGACGGTGAATGATAGACTTGCGTATGCTGTGGAGATGGCTGAGAACGCTGCAGGGCAGTACGTGGAACTTGCGGCCGAGGTAAGTCGCAAGATGCAAGTTCTGGAGGGGGAGATTGCGGTGTTGAAGAGGGCAGTAACGGCTGTCCCTACGGGTGGTGGCACATCCAAACCCCGAGTTCCAAAACCGAAGCCATTTGGCGGTGCAAGGAGTTCCAAAGAGTTGGAAAATTTTCTGTGGGACATGGAGCAGTATTTCGGTGTGGCTAGAATTGAGGCTGATGAACAAGTAAACATCACAGCGATGTATCTGTCGGGTGATGCGAAGCTGTGGTGGAGGACTCGGATCAAGGAAGATTTGAGTGCTGGGCGTCCTAAGATTGAAACTTGGGAGCGTCTAAAAAAAGAATTGAAGGAACAGTTCTTGCCGAACAACACGTCTTGGCTGGCGAGGGATGACTTGAAGAAACTAAAGCAAGACAAATCGGTGAGGGACTATGTCAAGGAGTTCAGTTCTTTGATCTTGGATATAGAGAACATGTCCGAGGAAGATAAGTTGTTCAACTTTATGTCGGGTTTACAGCCTTGGGCACAGGCTGAGTTGCGGAGGCAGAATGTCAAGGACTTGTCCTCTGCCATTGCTGCCGCGGATGGTTTGGTCGACTTCAAGGCAGTGACGAGAGATGGTTCTGTTGCTGTCCCCTCGAGATTCAAGTCGAAAGACAAGAGGGATGCAAAGGGGAAGGCAAAGAAATTCGGTGGGGGAGGATACAAGCCTGGGCTGGACAAGCAGAAAGGAAAGCAGGCTGATGCGCAACAAGGCAGGGGCTCCAACAAACCGAATGCAGGATGCTTTATTTGCGATGGACCACACTATGCAAGGGAATGCCCGAAAAAGGAAAAGTTGAATGCAATCCTCGTGGGTGACAATGAACCAGAGGAGACAGTCACGCAAATAAATCCGATGCGTGTACTGAATTGCTTGGTCGCGGAGACGCAGGATTCGGTGGCCGAATCCAGCCTTGTGGAGACTGACTTAGCGCGGATTGATGTGCTACAACAAGGTAAATCTGGTGATACTCTAATGTATGTTAAGATTAGAGTAAATGATAGGGAGATAATTGCTATGTTGGATTCTGGTGCCACAAACACTTTTGTTGCCGATAGATTGGTAACGCAACTTGGGTTGCGCTTGAGTAATAGCCAGACGTCCATGAAGGCAGTGAATGCCAAGGCTGAACGGATATTGGGCATGGCTTATAATGTGGCAGTGGTGCTAGATAGGTGGCAAGGGAAACAGGATTTGTTGGTAGTGAAACTTGATGATTTCGATGTCATTCTTGGGCTAGACTTTATGAAGAAAGCCAAGATTGCGTTGATGCCTCATTTGAATGGAATCCTACTTGCGAATGAGTTGTGTCCCTGTTTTGTCCCCTGTTATAAGGCAGGGATGGCTGAAAGTCGAAAGGGGGAAAATAGCTTGATTTCAGCCATCGCGATCAACAAGGCCTTGAAGAAGGGTGGCGAAGTGTTCTTGGCAGTAATGGCGACTGAGGAGTCGGAACAGGTTGGGTCAGTGCCTGTTGTTGTTGCTGGGTTATTGGAGAAGTATCGGGATGTGATGCCTCCCGAGTTGCCGAAAAAGCTTCCACCAAGGCGGGCTGTTGATCACAAGATTGAGCTTGTGCCTGGCGCGAAACCACCTTCGCAGCCTCCGTATCGCATGGCTCCAAGGGAATTGGGCGAGTTGAGGAAACAGTTGACGGAATTGATTGACGCGGGATTTGTTCGACCTTCGAAAGCTCCATACGGTGCTCCTGTTTTGTTCCAAAAGAAGGCAGATGGTAGCTTGCGGATGTGCGTGGATTATCGCGCATTGAACAAGGTCACGGTTAAGAACAAATATCCGGTGCCGCTGATTCAAGACCTACTTGACAGATTGAGTGGGGCTTCTGTTTTTACTAAGCTGGACTTGAGGTCGGGATACTGGCAGGTTAGAGTTGCGGAGGGGGATGAGCACAAGACGACTTGTGTGACGAGGTATGGGTCATACGAGTTTATGGTTATGCCGTTTGGCTTAACCAACGCTCCAGCTACTTTCTGTAATCTGATGAATGATGTTCTTTATGAGTTTTTGGATGAGTTTGTGGTTGTCTATCTAGACGACATTGTTATTTTTAGCCGATGTATGGATGAGCATGTGGTGCACTTGGATAAGGTGCTGTGTAGGCTAAGGGAACACGAACTGTTTGTGAAGAAGGAGAAGTGTGAATTTGCTTGTTCTGAGATCACATTCTTGGGACATTTGGTTAGTTTTGGGCAGGTTCGGATGGATCCGAAGAAGGTGCAGGCTATATGGGATTGGACAGCCCCGTCGACGGTGCCAGAGCTGAGGTCATTCTTGGGCTTGGCCAATTATTATCGTCGGTTCATAGAGGGATACAGCAAGAAGGCAGCCCCTTTGTCAGATTTGTTGAAGAAAAATCGGCGTTGGGACTGGTCTAGCGAATGCCAACTCGCATTCGACAAGCTGCGGAAGGCTGTTACGTCTGCTCCAGTGCTGAAACTGCCAGATTTTGGGAAAGCTTTCGAGGTGCACACTGATGCTTCGGACAGGGCAGTAGGGGGTGTTCTAGTGCAGGAGGGTCATCCAGTAGCTTTCGAGAGTCGGAAGCTAAGTGAGGCAGAACAGAGATATTCCGCGCATGAAAAAGAAATGGCAGCCGTGGTGCATTGCCTTGGCGTATGGAGGGTGTATCTGTTAGGCCCGCAGTTTGTAGTGAAGACAGACAATTTGGCTAATACTTTCTTCAAAACTCAGAAGAAGTTGTCGCAACGGCAGGCTAGATGGCAAGAGTTTCTGGCCGAGTATGATTTCAGGTGGGAATATAAGCCAGGGCGACATAATCAGGTTGCGGATGCATTGAGCAGGCGTGAGGTGCTTGCTAGTTTGATTGCGAAGGACCATGTTGAGTCCGATATGCTGGATCGGTTGAGGCAGGCTGCGGTGGAAGATGCAGCTTATGTCAAGATGGTTGATCTCGTACGGGAGGGGACTGTGCGAAGATATTGGCTAGACAATGGCCTTCTCTATGCTAAAGGGGGCCGAGTGTATGTTCCTAGTGGGAAACTTAGGAAACACTTGTTGGCCGAAACGCATGACCCGCAGTGGGCAGGTCATCCGGGAAGAGAGCGCATGCTGGCTCTCCTGGCCGAAACTTATTACTGGCCAAAGATGGAGTTTGACGTGGAACTTTACGTCAAAACGTGCTTGGTTTGTCAGCAGGACAAGGTGCTGCGGCAGAAGGAAGCAGGGTTATTGCAGCCTTTGCCGATACCCGAAAGGCCTTGGGTTTCAGTTTCGATGGACTTCGTTGTGGGGTTTCCGAAAGTCGATGGCATGGATGCTGTGATGGTGGTCGTCGACAGGTTTTCGAAATATGCTGTTTTTGTGGCTACACCATCGGTATGCACTGCTGAAGTGGCTGCTAGTTTGTTTTACAAATATGTGGTGAAGTACTTCGGAGTTCCTTCAGATGTGGTGAGTGATCGCGATGTGCGATTCACTGGACGTTTCTGGACAGTGTTATTTGGGCTGATGGGAACAAGGCTGAAGTTCTCGACAGCCAATCATCCGCAGACGGACGGACAAACGGAGAGGATTAACGCGCTGTTGGAGGAGTATCTTCGACACTATGTGACGGCAACCCAGCGAAATTGGCTTGAGTTGCTTGATAGTGCCCAGTTTAGCTACAACCTCCACAAATCGTCAGCAACTGAGCTGAGTCCGTTTGAGCTAGTTTTGGGGAGGCAGCCCCAAACTCCAGCGGAGATTGCCGTCCAGAAGACTGGGGGAAAAAGTCCAGCGGCGTACACATTCGCAAAGGAGAGGCAAGAACTCTTCGACCAAGCGCAAGATAGTTTGCGAAGGGCAAGCAAGCGTATGGTGAAGTACGCTAACAAAAAGCGGAGACCTCTAGAGTTTGAGGTGGGTGACAGGGTGTTATTGAAGTTAACTCCGCAGATATGGAAGAAGATTGTTGGGACTAATCGGCACCGCGGATTAGTGCCCAGGTATGATGGGCCGTTTGAAGTGATGGGGAAGGTGGGTGCTGTTGCCTATAGGCTGAAGCTGCCAGAAAGGTTGAAGATTCATCCCACCTTCCATGTGAGCTATCTAAAGCCTTTCCATGAAGATGTTGAGGATACGGAAAGGAATACATCACTAAGGGCTCCGCCTACGATTCGGAAACAATTTGAGAGGCGAATCGTGAAGATTTTAGACCATAGGAGACTTGGTCAGCACAAGAAAAATCGACGTAACGAGTTTCTTGTTAAATGGGCAGATGGTCAGGAGGTTTCGTGGGAGAAAGACACTGACTTGTGGCAGTTTGAGGATTTGGTGCAGGATTACCTTCGGACAGATCCGACGGGGGCGTCGGCTCCTTCACGGTGGGGAGGTTTGTCACGACTCTAGGCGCTGGCGCGCCAACAACTCGCTCGTGAGTATTACGCGAGTGCGGGCAGCTGCGTGAGGCAATGCGGATTGCGGCAGCGAGTATAACGGGTGCGTGCGAACAGCGGAATCATGCTTCGCACCACGCAGGACTTAGACGATGGATCGCTCACGCCAACGCCAAAATCGGTTTAGGCGCTTGCAGTTTGGGCCGTTGGTTTGGGGGCTGCCAGACCAAGGAAGTTATGCGGAGGCAGTTACGGAGCAGTTACAAGGGGTGAGCTGTCTTCTATGTGCTGTCCAGATTAGGGGCAACTGTCATGGGGCAGTTTTATGTGTAACTTCCAGTCTATGATGTGTAATAGATAGGGCCTAAACATGTGTAGCATGCAGATTTCGGGTTGTGCATAGCACACATACACTCTTGTTGTGTATTTCCTTTGTTGATGGATTAATAAAGGTTGGGAGATTTTCCTGTAATTGCTTGTTGTTCTTGTGCTGTGTTACTATCTTACTTGTGTTCTTGGTTGCCGAATTTGGGAAGGGTTGCGGAGAAAACCTCTGGGTGTGCGAAACACTTAGACCCTAGGCAAACACGAGTGATTTGGGGAGAAAGGCTGAGTCTAATACGGGATTAGACTGCCGCGCGGGGATCAAAAGGTTGACGAAAATTTGTCACTGTGACACCTACCATCTAAGGTGTCTTCGCCCATTGTCATGGGGCGGTCTAATCCGGGCTCCTATCATAGCCTTCACACACCTTCCATCTAAGGTGTCTTCACCTTTCATAGGTGATCGCATCCTCCTTCAGCTGAGATGCTTCAAAGTGGATCCAAAATCTCTACCACCATGTGCACTTATGGGAGAGATTACTGCCATTGACTACATAGAAAGAGAAAGTTGCGGTATACTCCTCGCAATCCTCCACCTCGATTTCTATGTTTGGAGCTTTTGTGCCTTTCTGCTCGACAACTCCACCTACACCAACTCTCTTTGGTGTCTTCATCTTTCACCATAGACGGTTGCCTTTTATCACAGGCGTTTGCACCCCCTCAATTAGGTGCCTCTGCAACAGCTCTCTTTCCATCCTTGCATGCATTGGAAAGGTCTTCGTCTGTTGTCTTCATTAAGAGCATAAGAGACTTCCTGTTGTACAAACTTTACGAGTCTACGCTCTGAGCTTCATCTGGGAACACTTCTTCTCCTTGCACTCTCTGTCTCATTACTGATACCTCGTTGGATCCTACGAGTACTCCTGCACAATCTCCATGTGCCCTCGTGCAATTTCTGTTCTCCAGATTTCTCCCTATTCCTTGCTTATGTTTGACAATGAGCTCATCCTGTTATAACACTCGTCCAAGTCAAAATAGGGTGCCAATCTTTATCCCCTGTTGTATTTCTCTTCTATTATCGAGGTCTTCATCAATTCTCCCTCAAGAAATCACGATCCACCGAATCTAACTTCTTTGGAGAAATTACCACTTCATCGGATCCTTGATCATACTGAACCCGATCTGTTCCCTTGTGCCGCCATCCTGCTAGTCTTCAATCTGTTTTCATTACAAATCGCTATATATACGAAAATAGTATCGTATGGATAATCCTTCCACTAAGCAAGTTCCCGGAAAGATTGGAGGGGTCACACTGGTCCCGCTTAAAACCCAATCTCCTAGACAGTAACTTCTTAGGCCATATCTATTCATCGTCATTGTCTTTCAGTATATACAACCATTTGCTAGCTTTGTCCGGTTTTTCTTTACAAGTGATCCGGAATATACTAGTTTAATACATGATTTCTCAATATCCGGCGAGACTACCAGTGCTTAGATTCGTCAAGATTGGTCTTCGTCAATTTTCCACTCTTCACCTCAAATTATCCACATGATCGGGTGTCCAGAGTGTCCCAATTTTACCTTCCCTCAAGACAGTTAAATTTCTCCACACTTAGCGATTCAAGCACATGTAATTGGGTAAACATGTGCACCTTCTTCTTCTTCTCTTCAACGACCACCATAATGACTTTCAGATGCCTCCTCATCGGGCAATCTCTTTTGTTAATTCACCACTGCCATTTTTGGTCTCCAATCTCAACGATCGGATCATACCATTGCATCCGGAGCGATCACATTAGCTGGAAACAAGTCCGAGATCGTCCAAATCGCACTTCAGACGACTAAGATTTGATCAAAACAAGTCCGGCCCGATGAACGTTCCAGATTCAATCTCGGATCCGGTTGCACATAGACTCGCTACACGTAATCTTATCCCACCAATGACGTGGCACTCGTTGACTTGACTGATGGCGTGGCGTTGACTAGTCGGTGACGTGGCGTTGACTTTTCCGATCAAAACTTTGACCGGCAGTAACTCCTTCGTTTGAACTCCAAAATAAATAAAATATACACCGTTGGAATCGTGGTGACCTTCTCTACAAGATCGAAGCTCAAAACTCATTTTGAGCACTTTGATTTTTCTGCAAAAATCAAACACCTACACTAACGACTTTGATACCGGTTGTTGGGTCAACTGGTATTCGGCTCGGTCGACCAATCTAGGCGAAGAAGATGCATGGGGCGCGTGGGCGGATGCCTGCTGGAGAGTGCGACCATGTCCAACATCGATTTTGACGCCGTTTTACCAGTGGCTTCATCTCGGCTTCCTACACTGCAGTGGTATGGTCAAAACACAATTTTGACAATTTTCATTTTTGAGCAAAATCAAACACCCCTTTAAACCATCGACTCGATACCGGTTGTTGGGAATTCTGGCTTCCCCATGCGCGGACCGGAGTGTACTCGATACTTGCTCATAGGAGGTTTAAGCACACTAACACAATATTTAACGTGGTTAGGCAAAACCGCCTACATCCACGAGAGAGTCATTGTATTAGAGATAGAGAAAGAGTTAAAATAAATACATATAGAGGAGGAGGATTACATCCACTCTACTCAACTCATCAACTCTCTCTAGCTCTCTCTACACAACACATTCACTTGTGTTTCTCTCTCTCTCTCCACAACACATTCACTTGTGTTGCTTTCTTTCATTTTTAGCTCTAGAAGCTCCTCTATTTATAGCAGAAGCGAGGAGACAATCTTTTCATAAGTCAAAGGTTGACCACCAAACTTTCTTCATAGTCAAAGGTTGGCCACCAACCTTCTTCAACAATGGTGGGTTGGCCACCAACCTTCTTCAACAATGGTGGGTTGATAACTCTACCATTTTCAACAATGGTAGGATATTGCCACAAATGGCAATATACCTAACAATGAGAGAGGCGAGAGATGGAGGCAAGAGGTGCAGAGATGAGTGAAAGATAGGGAAAGCGGGAAATAGATGTGCAGATAGGGAATGAGGCAAAGAGATGGTCACGCGGAAAGTGTTTTTCGCTTGTTCAGAGCGGAAAACACTTTCCGCGTGTGAAAGTGATATTTTAAGTTGACTGGAAAGTGATGGAAATCACTTTCCTTTTGACTTCTTTTCCATAGTGTTGTCAAACACTGAAAAATGAAACCGAATTCCGGAATTCGGTTTCGTTAAACAAACAAGGCCTAAAGAACAAACAAATGACTTGTCACCGCGTGTCAAAATCCAAATGACAGAAAAGTCTCCAACTTGAAAGCTACAGATCTGGACAGGTGGGACAATAGGGCCCTCCTCCCTCATTCTGTTTTGGTTGTAAACTAACGGACCTGATCATCTCTCCCTCTGTCGCATGACTCATCACTGACACCGATACACATAACAATTTTACAACGTTAATCATGGCTTCTAGACCTTCTCTACAAACTACAAAAATATATAATAAATTAACATGGCTATTCCCACATGCTGACTCGGTAGTCTCTGTCCTTTTTCTCTTTCCATAAAAAGCCCGCTAGCACTTTTTATCTGACGTGGACCTAAAATCTCTACCGCTTGGCCAATGGTTGCCGGCCGAATAAGATCCCTCGACTTATTCTTGTCATATGGGCGCGCGCGCTATGTTCTCCTTGCCTTCAAGGCTTCAACACGGTCGGGTTATGAAAGCATCACTTGCAAAAAAATCATCATTTGGAAGGAGGAAACAAGATCCGTGGATTTTTTTTAAAAAATGATGAAAAATGAATAGCTGAATAAAAAAAATTAACCATCTTATCGGTGGCTTTAATTCAACAATTAGAGCAGGAGTGTTTTTTTATATCAATCAGAGCAGAATCAATATAAATACTTGACTACACACATTCTGATGTGTAAGAGCATTTTCAATTGTAAGAATAATTGAGAAGAGTCATGTTATTTATATAATTTTTTGAATAATATAAAAATGATTTTCTTACGTGCATTTTATTAGGAAAAAAACATTTTAATAACCTTTGTATTGCAATATTTTAAGTTTTAAGAAAAAATTAATTGATATAAATTAATTGTTAAAATTACTCATTATATATATATATATATATATACTTAAATGTTTTCTTACAAAAAACAAAAGATCATTACGGACTTACCAGGGAAGAACCCAGAAACAAGAGGGGCCCACTCCCACTCACATAGGGACACGAACCTCGGTCCGGAGCTCTGCTGGTAATTTATGATTCATAATTCGCTTATTTGATGTCTGGTCTGGAGCATTTAAAAAAAAATGAAATTCATTTAAAAATAAAATAGACATTGAAAGACCAATATGCCCAATTTTATTATCCTGTTCCTCAACCGTCCACCTCCTTTGCCTTTAAAAAACCAATCCTTCGGCCTTTAGTATCTCCTCCATTTCACATCTCATCTCGCTTTAATATTTTGCGTCACTGAGTTCCAGTCGAGACTCTCCTCGTCCCTTACTATTTAGCTTACTGTGTGCGTGCGTGTGGTGTAAGAAGTAATTTTTTTTATTGTTTGTCAACTTTATTCCATTTTGTGATTCTACATCGATCGCGTATTCTTCTCCAAATATTCTTCTCCCTCTCTCTTGTTTTTTTCGGATCTATTTATGCCTTCGAAGTTTATTAATTAATTACATTATATTATTATAATTATTAAATATATAATATTTAAAAATCAATATCCATAGATATATATACATGTGTGCAGTGGTTGTAAAATCCGTTCGAGTACCGTTCGGTTTTTGTTTGGAATGGAACGTTCCGGTTTCGGTGCATTTCGGTGTTCCGTTCCGGTTTTATACTGTTCATATTTATTTAATTATATATATGAAAAAAAATATTAAAGTTCATGCATGATTCAAAATAATTGAAAAATACATTATAAAACAATTATGTCCATAGAATTTCATTAGATAAAAATTAACAAACTAAAAATAAATATTTTGTTGATGTGAAATATAAATTGATTAATGTTATTTATTATCTTAAATTAATAGGATTTTTAAAAAATATATATTTTTATGCTAACTATTTTTTATGCTAATTATTATTATTATTATTATTATTATAAACTATAAACCTACTTTTTATTATTATTACTATTATTATTAATAATAATAATAATTTACATAACCCTAAATCCCAATTTTTTCTCCCATGCCGCCGCCGCCCACCCTTATCTTCTTTTCTCTATTTTCTTTTCTTCCTCCTCATCCTCTTCTCCTTTACTCTCTTCCTTTTCATCCTGTTCTCCTTTTTTTTTTTCTTACCCATTGTACCAGAAACATCACTTCCCCCATAGAAAGTTGCATGGGCTTGTTGCCAAGCCGCAGAGCCGAAGCGACATTGTGTGCAGTATATACCCAGGAACAAAAAGATTATGTAGCTTAGAACAGAAAGGCTTGCCATGATAATCTTTCCTCCACGACAATGGAGGTTGGTTTATTTGCTATATATTGCTAGAGCTAGCTAGTTTAATTTGATGAAGAAGATGCAAAACTCGGCAACTATTTATATTCACTACTTGCATTACGTTTCAAACGACGTCGTTTTGGCTTGACCGGAGCGAGACGCCCGATGCGGAGCCGGGCGTTCACGTGGAATCGGCTGGATTTTCCGGAGTCGGCGGGATTTTGGCCGGGACAAAAGCGTCGCCGTTTTGTCCGGATTTTGCATTGAGCGGATCGTTCGGCCATTCCGACGGAGCAGAGCGGATCAATAAGCCTGCGTGTGTGTATACATGTTCTTTAAAATAATTTCACAAGGTGACAGTAATATTAAAGCAAAGTAATCAAACACACAAAATTATTTTTCATTAAATTTTAAATTCAACCACAACACTTCAATTTCAGCTATGAAATTCAACTAAAAATACTTCTCATAAAATTATTTTTTTAATCTTAATCATAAGAGCAACCACAATACTAAACAGACCCAAAACCAAACAAGAAAAGAAAATAGTAAAACAAGGTACTCTCTAGTGACCGTACATTATTGCCTCCAGTTCTTCTGCTAGGTGCTATGTGAGGTGAGGTTCTCCAAGATTTTATACATCCTTTAATTATTCACTACATCCCTTACTTTGTTTGAGAATTTAGTTAAAATTACTTTTAAAAATGTTTTTTTCTTTAGAAATACATCAAGATGATTTTTTTTATTTTTTTTAAAAATATTTTTGATATCATCATATCAAATGATCTAAAAACACCAAAAAAATTAATTTAAAAGTAAACAATATTTTTTTTGTCAAGAGCGCTTTTGAAATGCAGTGTCAAACATCCGATTATTAACAATGAATGTATATAAACCTATAATATACAATGTTCTTTTTTTAATTTTTTATGAGTATTTAATGAAAATAAAATATATGCCCTCGATCATTAAGCTGAGACCTCATTGGACGAAAGCTATTCATTTCGGCCATAACTTCCAAGAGAAGGAGAGCAATCCATGCGATGGCACTTCTTCATGCTTAAGGATCCAGCCTCGTACAGGGAAAGACCACGCAAGGCAAGGAGTGCAATTCACGCGATGGATCAGTGACCTTTTTGAACTTTTGATGATCGAACAAGACGGGACTTAACTGGTCTTTAAATTTCTATTCTTTTTACAAAGTGGTCCTTCATCTTTCAATTCTTTAATTTGACCCTCATTCAACTTTTGGTCTTCAAATTCATTCCAATCGAACCCCTGATTGCACCAATTTGGCATTCCTAAATTTCAATTGTGTGCCTACTCTTCCCATCTTTGTTAATTTATCCGAATTATGCCTATGATTTTTTTTTTTTAAAAAAAGGTGTTTGAAGATGTTACTTGGAATTGTGTTCCAACCTATGTTTGTTTGAGTTTTCGGCCATTTTTTGTACCGCGATTCAAAAATATTTTTGAAAAAAAATGAATTTTATTTATTTCTTATTTTAAATGATTTTTTTTATGTTTTTAGATCATTTTTACATAATGATATCAAAAATAATTTTTTTAAAAAAATAAAAAATGTCATTTTAATGCATTTATTTAACGAAAAACACTTTAAAAAACAACCGCAACCACATTCTTAAACAATCACTTAGGGGGTTTTGGCACTGCGTTTTAAAAGTGCTTGTGTAAAAAATGATTTTTTTTACTTTAAATTAATTTTTTTTGTGTTAAAAATATTTTGTTTAAAAAAAAAATTTATTTAATACATTTTTGAACAAAAATTACTTTTAAAAACAACCTCAAATATATTCCCTAATAAACACTTACAAAAATATGATTGATAATGGGGCAGCAACTGTGATTTGTAGTGGAAAAAATAAATCTAAGAAAGCTATATAATTGGTTTGATTAAAAAAAATAAGAATCTGCTTGTTTTTGTATTTCAAGAATATATATCCATATCCATATATAAAAAATAATATTAATACACTCTGCCGAAAGTAAAAGAGGCATGATATTAGGAAATAGAGAAGACAGCAGGAGCAAAACAAAAAAACAAATGACAGACAAGAAAGAAAAGTAATTTGGTGACAAAGATCCCACCTCATTTACTAAAAGGAGCCATCCTCCTCGTACTCTCTCTCTCTCTATATATATATAAAAGAAATCATCTCCTTGCTGGTTAAGTTTCACAAACGATTCTCCTTGGGGAAAAGAAAGTCCATCTCTAGCGGACGATCGCAGAAAGAAAGATTACAGTACTGTCCACACTGTTTCACCTGGCTCCCTTTAAATGCTCACCTTCCCCTCCTCATTTTAAGCACAGCAACTCAGAAATAGCAAGCAATTATTTGAACTTTCTCTCTCTCTCTCAACAAAATGAGTGTAGCGCTTAAGCATGGTGGTTCAGTGAGTGAAGAAGAGAGGTGGAGTAGCTCTGAAAATCAAGCGGAATCACTTGAAGAAAAGCATCAGGAGGTGGTGGTCAGCCATGTTCCCATCGTATCATCGTTCAACGATCGTATTCGACCTCTTCTTGATGCAGTTGACAAGCTCAGGCATCTCCAGGTCATGAAAGAAGGCATTCAACTCCCCACCATTGTTGTTGTCGGCGATCAATCTTCCGGGAAATCTAGTGTTCTTGAATCACTAGCTGGTATCAGCCTCCCTCGTGGCCAGGGAATCTGCACCCGAGTGCCTCTCATAATGAGGTTGCAGCACCACACAGCTCCGGAACCAGAGCTTTCCTTGGAGTTCAGTGGCAAAACTGTACCTACCAGTGAGGCCGAAATCGCCAACGCCATAACTCTTGCCACTGATGAGATTGCAGGCAGTGGTAAGGGCATATCAAACACCCCATTGACTTTGGTCGTCAAAAAGAAGGGTGTTCCGGATCTTACAATGGTGGATCTCCCTGGAATCACCAGAGTTCCTGTCCACGGCCAGCCTGAAAACATTTATGAGCAGATAGCGGATATCATTATGGAGTACATAAGGCCTGAAGAGAGTATCATCCTTAATGTTTTATCTGCAACTGTTGATTTCACCACCTGTGAATCTATTAGGATGTCACAGAAAGTGGATAAGAATGGAGAGAGGACTCTCGCTGTGGTCACCAAAGCTGATAGGGCTCCGGAAGGACTGCTCGAGAAGGTCACGGCTGATGATGTGAATATAGGTCTCGGCTATGTCTGTGTGAGAAATCGTATCGGTGATGAATATTACAAGGAAGCTCGCAAGGTGGAAGCTGACTTGTTTGAAACGCATTCTCTTCTATCCAAGATTGATAAATCGATGGTGGGAATCCCAGTTTTGGCTCAAAAACTGGTCCATATTCAAGCAACTATTATAGCAAGATGCTTGCCGGAGATAGTGAGGAAGATCAATGAGAAGCTGAACGCAAGTATCAAGGATCTGAAAAGGATGCCTAAGACTTTGTCCACAGTTGGTGAAGCCCTGACAACTTTCATGGGAATAGTCGGATCCGCCAAAGAGTCGCTGAACAAGATCATTGTAAGAGGAGAATATGATGAATATCTAGACGATCAAAATATGCATTGCGCTGCCAGATTGGTTGAAATGCTCAACCAATACTCAGGTGAACTTCACAGGTTCTCTGCGGATGACCTTACTGGGAACTTTATGATGAGGGAAATTCAGGTTTTGGAGGAAGCCAAAGGGATTGAATTGCCAAATTTCCTTCCCCGCACTGCCTTCCTTGCTATTCTGCAGAAGAAGGTCGAAGAGGTATCACACATACCAGTTGACTTTGCTGAAAAAGTATGGACTTACATTGAGGGTGTGATAATGTCTGTTTTGATGCATGGCTCTGAAAACTACCAACAGCTTCAGTTATGCACTCGGCGAGCGGGCTATAATTTGATGGAAAAAATGAAGGAGTGTTCTAGAATTTGGGTAACAGAGATTGTTCAAATGGAGAAGCTGACAGATTATACGAGTGATCCTGCATACCTTAATGACTGGAATGGGCTCATGGCTCAACAACAGAAATTCATGGATGCCCTTGAAAATAGGTTCGCTACTGCATTCCAGATCGAAGGCCTGGGAGAGGTTGCAATTGCAGGTCTCAGGGCGTACGAGAAGCCTGTTTTGCTTCAAGCTTTCGACTTGAAAATGAGGATGACTGCTTATTGGAAAATTGTTTTGAGGAGGCTGGTTGATTTTATGGCTCTGCATTTGCAGTTCTGTGCTCGAAATCTTGTGAACAAGGAAATGGAAGAGGAGATCGTCAAGGAAGAACAATATTAGAATCTTCATTCTAAATAATCCAATTGTGCTGTCTAAAGTCAAGGAAATCTTATCCTGGAATAAATAATAAATAATAAAGCAAAAGTAGACTCATTCTTATCAGCTCGTGTTGTTAAAAGTAAAAGAAACCTTATCCTATAAGTTAAGCAGCGTGAAGAACATTTTTTTTTTATCACATGTTATTTTTTAAATATTATATTTTTTAAAAAAATATATTAAAAAAATATTCTTTTTTATTTATTTAAAATAATATAGGCTAATTTAAAAAAAAATACTCTTAAAACACATCTCAAAACAACTAGTCTAAGGCAAACATCATGGATAGAATTACTACAAATATCTAGTTTGAGTTTGTTTATATATCTATCTATCTATCATCCTTGTTTGGATTTTATTTCCTTGTTTCTAGTATCGATGGCATCAAGGAGTTTGTGTCAATCTGTCTTGTTCTAATAGTAGTACGAAGATGTTTTTTTTTTTGGTGAAAATCGGGGCATTATGCCCTACTAAATTAAACGAGGAATCGTGGACCCAATAAGGTCATAGTACAACAAAATATAAAGACCTGCCGGGGGATCAATTATAATATCTACCCCTCGGTCTAACAAACCCCTAGTCAACCCAAAATTAGTCAACCAATCGGCCACGATGAAACATGAACTATAATAACTTCCCATTCCCTGCTTAACATATTCTTAATTTGCATCAATATGTTATAATTTCTATCTACCCTCACCCTCTCCTTATTAATGAGGCCGACAACCACCCTGGAATCCGATTCCAAAACCACTTTTCGAAACCCTTTATCCCATACCAGTTGAAGCCCATTATAGATAACCCACAGTTCCGCAGACATAGACGAACACACACCAATATTTCTTGCAAAGCCCCCTATCCAAGTCCCTAAATGGTCCCAAATAACTCCTCTAGCACCCGCCAACCCTGGGTTACCCTTACTGCATCCATCCACATTGAGCTTAATCCACCCATCTGCCGGATACTTCCACCCTATTTGAGCAACATCCTTACCGTTATGCCTTCCTCCACAGTCACTTCTTTGTAATATCTGACTATCTTCACTCAATCTTTTTATTGCTAAGATTGTTCTAAACTAATTTCCCCTAGTCCCTCCAAGAACTCTATTGCATCTGTCCTTCCATATATACCAAAGTGCTATGTCGAAGACCATTTGCCATTCTCCATACCGCATACACTTCTTCTTGGATGATAAGTTTGAAATTAACCACGCATACCAAGTTTGGCTGAAAAACAACTCTCTATCCTCTATCTTGACAAAAACCTCCCAAATCTTCCGAGCTTTCGGACAATCCCTTGACAAAGACCTCCCAAATCTTACGAAGATGTTTGTTGTTTATGATTTTGGTTTGCTAAATTCCTAGCAGCTTTCCTTTACTAGTTTTGACTTTTGATATAAAGCATGATCACTGTGTTCAATAAAGTTGATATAAACTAATATCATGCTTGATCACTGTGTTCATGCGCTTTGTATCATGCTTAATACAAAACTACTTCGGTCACCCATCAATTAATAAATTATCCATCCACAGTAGTAGACAATAGCTCTTGTAAAATAAAAAAAATAGAATTGGGATTTATAAGTGGAAATCACTATAGCGATCAGTGTTTGTGGAAAGAGCTATAATGTTTTTACCACACCATTCATAGTATAGGTAATTACGAGATGTGTTGCTCGCGTGCTGCACTGGATTTTTTATGTAGCTAACTGATTGATTGTTGTCCGTGTTTTTATTGGTTAGCTAAATATTTAATCAATAAAAATGTTATCGATAAAATCCGTTAAAAATGAGTTATTTGCTCTTTGCATCGAAGTGATTGTATGTTGCTATTGTTTTAACTGTTTGAATAATTATTAAATAGATAGATTGTAAAATTGTAATCGATAAATTCATTGAAAATGAGGTATATTAAAGATTAGTTATTTGCTTTCTGTTTTAAATCGGTTGATTGTTGCTATTGTTCTAATTGTCTAGTTAATTATTTAATCAGCAAATCGCTAAATTGCAACCAAGAACATTTATTAAAGATGAGCTAATTGTATTTTCTAGCCAATTAATTAATGGTTGAACTTGTTTTAATTGGTTGTCGATTTATTTAACCAGGAGAGAGCAAAACTAAAATTGTGAAAACTTATTGAAATTAGTCATTTGCTTTTTTCAGCAAATTGATTTGTTGTTGGGTGTGTTTTAACTGTTGTGACAATTATTTAATCGACATATAGAAAAATTATAGTTGATAAAATCTATTAAAGATGAGTGATATAACAAAAAAATACATTGTTTATTGGCAGGGCAAGGATTATGATTTGTGCTTAGCCTTGAAGACTGTGTTAAGACACTAATTGAGCATAATTGAGTTTCATTCTCTAGTTGTGATGTGTTACATGAACAATCTTGCAAGCATTGTCGATGGCTAGTCATGGATGCATAAATTATATCTGGAGAAACCAAACATTGCAAAAATAATTCAAATGAAATGAAATAAAAAAAATTAAACTCCAAAAAAAGGAATAAACCATTGAAAGATGTGAACAGTGCAACAACGACACAATAGGTTAAAAATTAAAAATGGCGTTATCAAAATGATATTTTTTAATTGACAACCTTAAAATGTTTATTTGCTAACTATATCGTCATTGCATAAACTGTGGATGAGCAAGATAAATGAGTTGTCTTTTTTTCCCAAATCATTATATCTTTAATTTGATTAATCATATGATGTTGATTCAGAAATAAACATCGCCTTTTTTTTCATAATTGTATTTTGATTTTATAACATCAAAGCAACTCTTGATATGTGTATTGAATCTTATAATTAAACAATAAATTATTTTAGCAGTCAGCCTCATCAATTACCCATATTTATTTTTCATCATGATTTAAATATTGGATAACTAAAGTTTTTCTTATGAATTTCTTACAAATATAGCATAATGGTTTAATGCCTTGTTTTGTGATTTTTTGACACAACATTTGTTTATTGTATACATCAATTCCACACAAAATGTTGGTGGTTTGCTAGGCGAAACAAATCCAACAATGCATATATTTTTTTAATTCAATCCTTAACATGTTGATTCATAATCAAATACGTCATATATTTTTTTAATCATTGTATTTTGATTTTATATCGTGGAAGCAATTTTTGGTTTTTGGCGAAACAAATGCAACCATGCATGATGTTCTTTTGAAATCTTTGTGAATCTCATAATGAAGCAAAAAAATTATTGAAAGGGTGAGCTTAATTAATTTTTGAGATTTGTTTTCTCATTATGATTTATATTTTTGCCAACTAAAGATGAATTTAAATTTCATGTAAATACATCATAATGATTTAATGTCTTGGTTCATGACTTTTTTAATATTGCATTTATTTATTGATAGGCTACATCATTTCTATATAAATTGGTGATGGTTTGTTAGGTCAGCAAAATACGACACAAGTGAAAAAATTTCCAAAACATTATATCTATAATTTGGCCAGTTAACATTACATTGTTTTTTTATTATGTTACATTACTTAGCACACCAAATATTGGTGGTTTGCTAGGCAAATTAAATACAACATATAAATATAATTTTTTTGAAGATAGGTCATTTGGAATTAAACGCATTTCAAATCACACCATTGAAATTAAACCATACTTTTATAACGTACAAAGTTTTTATAAATCATCAAGGGATAAAATAAATGCCCGAGTTTATCTTGGATTCCAACCCTAATATGGTCCCCATGTTTTTAGACCGTTACTGAAAGAATATTTGTGGCTAGAAAAACCTAAACTAAGAATACAAAAAAAAAACTAATGATCTAACTATTGAATGAATTGAATCCTTAAATAATTGTTAGCAGGCACAAAAACAAGGTATTTTTTGGGGAAAAATCATACATTAAAAAGTATTGGCCAGAATATTTTTTAGGGAATCAAAAGTGCAACTTTTTTTTTGCATGGCAATTTGAGAACATTTAAGTTGGTTAAATAATTATTCCAAACATTGTATTAAATTTTAAAATAATTCAACGTAAAACCAAGCAAATAAATAGAGTAAAAATGGGCAAAAAATGAAAGCAAACACATTAAAATTGGAACATAAACCAAGAAAAAATGATAGGCTGAAGTATAACCACAACTAAAAGTAAAGAAACACAGTTCAAGCATCTTCCCAATAAAAGCTCAAGCAGCTTCCAAATAAAAGTTTAAACAATCAACGCTTACAATGCTTATATAACAACTAAAAGTGAAGGAAACACATCACAAACAATCTCCCAAACAAAGTGTAAACAGTCAACATGTTTGATGGTAGTGAAAAACAGGATTGAAAAATTCGTGAAGACAATAACAGAACATAACAAAGCAAGAGAAACAAAGACATTAATGCTCCATATCATTAAATTGTGCGCATACCAGCAAAGCAACTGGAGCAAATTTTAATCCAAAGCAGCAACCCAACCAGCAAAGCAACTGGAGCAAATTTTAATCCAAAGAAGCAACCCAACCAGCAAGAATGCAAGAGTAGCTATCAATTCAGCAACAACAAAAGGAAAGTGCTGCCGTTGCTGCAACTGTCGTTTGAGCTGTTCATGCTGCTGCTGCTTTAGATGCTGGTGTTGAATCATATTGGAATTCGACTGGAGGGGAATATTTGTCTGCAGCATATTCACCCCACTTTGTGTTGACAATTTGTTAACATTGGTTGGTTGGGAACTGCTCACAGGATTATGCTGTGCAGATCCTACAGATGTCTGCCACAATGAGCTCAGTGCATTTCCTTGTCCAGAGTCTAAATTGGAGCCTGGTTGTATTGTATTCATCATGTTTGGCTGTGACGTAGAAACCCCAGATAAAGATGAAAGAGAACCATGCTGCAAGCTTGACATATTGTTCTGCTGCATCGTTGGTGTTGAACCTTGCACATTCATTGATTGCAAATGGGGATTCCGTTGATTTTCATGGGACTGCAATTGAGGAACTGGATATTGGGGTTGCTGCATAGGTTGCACATGAGGCTGGGGAAGTTGTCCTTGCTGTAGATTAGGAATAGGCTTCCTTAATCTGCTTGGGTTTAGAAAACTTAAAATCTCCCTCTCATAGGAGCCCAATTTCTCCTCGACATTAGGTGTGATACTGTTTTTAGAGACCTGTAAGAATGTTATCAAGCGCTCCAGCATGGCCTTGAATACCTTCAGCTTGTCAAGCTGTTCTGGCATCGGTTGTTGCGGGTGAGAGTCATGCTGGAAAGCAAAGTTGACATACACGAGAATTAAAAATTGCACTGACCCTTTGTAGCAAAACATTAGTGAAAAAAAAGTTTCTATTCCACTTCTTCTGTGTGAACACGTGGTTGTGGGGGGCTGTTGGGGAGGAGGGTGAGGTAATGAGTGCAGATGATAGTGACAAGCAATGCTGATGGGGAAAACAAATTAATACAAAAGCTCAACTGCAGGGATTTATAAATCATGCATGGCCACATAAATCTGAAAAAATTGCAGAGACAATTTACCTGCTGTAACTTGGCAGCAATTCTCTGGTACATTTCATTTATTTCAGGCAAGTACGTTTCCTTCATAACTTTGATCTAGGAAGTACATATAATCAGCAAGAAATTATCAGTCATATGCTTGATTTCTTCAGTGCCAAACTCAGAAAGAAAGTAACAAGATCGAACTTAAGAGAGTTGATTAAAAAAAGAAAGAAAAGGCAGAACAAATATTTCTTGTTATTTCAACCTCATTTTCTATAAAAATCAACAAACTGGACATGGTCATGATTCAATGGATTAGGTCCACTTAGTTTTCTTTTCTTCCATTGTCAAATGTTTCAGAACAAATTTGATTGTAATCCTGAAAATAGCTGTTCACATAAACAAAGATAACGGTAACTATTCAGAAACATTTCTCTTGTTTTTAAGTCTGTCTATTACAAGTATTGTCAATTGGACTTGTTGGAGATAATATAATAATAATTCACCACAACAAATATATGGGAATACAGGGGAAAAGTCAAAAGGAAGAGGTTTGCAATTTGAATAAATTGTGATGTCAGTACCAAGAAAGCAATCCTCTTGACCTAGAACATTGAATATTTTACCTCTATTCATCTTACCAGTCATTTATCATTTCTTAGTTGCTGCAATCATGGAACTTTTCCTAACCAATCTCACCACAGCTGAATAAAATTCCCTTTTACCAAATTCCAGGAGACCTTTTCCAATGAAATCTTGCAAGACTATGACATACATGAACTTAATCTAATGAACAGTAAATCACATAATTACCTTTTGGTAGATCTCCTCTTGCCAATCAGCACCGTTTCCATGTCCAGTCTCTGCTGTAGAATCTAGGGGCGCTACAAAAGTTTTGATGCAGGCAACAAAAGATTATTATTTTTAATGTTTTCCATACACGAGGGCATTTCTGTAATTTTCACTTAACTGAAAATTATGGAATACCGTAGGTATTCCCAAGGAATAAGGAGTTTATTTGGCTTTCCCTATCTAGATAGGACCATTAGTATTTTTCTATATACGAATACAAGTCCTTTTTGGACTTGGAGTACTAGGAACTCCATATATAAGTTATGTAATCATTCAATTAGATGGAGACTTTAAAAAATGCTCCAACATCATTATATATTAAAAAAGGATCAAATAATTTCTCATGGATGAAAAGTAAGATACCTCCTAATAAGGAAAATCTTAAAAATTAACCATCCTAATCATAAAATATAGATAGTCATGCATCACGATCCTTGTTACTTAAACACTTCACATGCATTACAGAATTAGCATCGAGGAGGTGGTCATGAGATTTTTCCAGCAAGGTAATGATTTATCAGTATACCAAACCTTAAGTGCCTCAGTGTTAGTACACTTGCTGATTTCTTTCTTCCCATAAAAATCAATTTGCTGAGTAGTTTCCCTAGTTTCAAATGCTTTGTCCAGTAATATATATATTTTTAAAATTCATGTCCGGGCAATAAATTCAAAATCAGAGGTGAGCAGCTAGTGCAATGAGCTGTGGGAATGATGTGGTAATGAATGAGTGTGATTGCAATGGTTTCAATAGCAGTGGCATTACCAATGCCATAAGTGGCATCAGTAGCACATAAAACTACCCAAAGAGCATTGCTAACTTGAACCATTATGCTAGGTGAACAGTTGGTGCAATACACTGGAGGGCAAGATGTCATAACAAATGCATGTGTGGTTGCATTGGTTCCAGTAGCAGTGGCATTTCTGATGCCATAAGGGGCAGACATAGCACATAAAGCTACCAAAAAGAGCATCACTGACTTGAACCATTATTGTATTTTCAAGAAATTTTAATAAATATGTTATAATCTAACATGAAAGAACAAAGATGCAAAATTACAGTTGGAGCAAGGCTAGAAAGCTGCACGAATGATAAAAACTCACTTGAGGGCGTTTCTGGAAGGGCTCCTTGAGTTTGATATAGCTGTTTTTGCTGATCAAATCCATTTGTCTGTTGAAGCAAGGAACCTGATGCTTGAAGCCTTTGCTGCATATCACGTTGTAATGGATTCGATTGCTGTTGCAGCTGTCCAGTTTGTGATTGAATCTGTGCCATCAATTGCTGCTGTGGCAGCTGTGAGTGTGACTGCTGCCCTTGATTCGGTAGTAAAGCATTTCCATTTTGCTGTGCTTGCTGCTGCAGTGTAACCTTTGGCTGTTGCATCATGTGAAGAGAGTGCTGATTAGTTTGCATGCTTGAGTTACCAGACTGAGCTCCAAGCAACTGCTGTTGCTGTAAGCCAGCAACATTGCTTTGCAGGCCCACCTGTTGTTGATGCAAGCTTGAGAGGTTATTTTGTTGAGCTATTAACTGCTGCTGCCACGGCTGCAAGTCCCCAACAATGTTTTGTTGTCCAATTAACTGGTTTTGAGACATGTTCATGGTATTTGATTGTTGCCCCATTAGCTGCTGCTGTGAAGGCAATAGTGGCTGCTGCATCATTGGTGTTTGCTGCTGATGAATACCAGAAGCCTGTTGAGGTTGCTGCTGCTGCCTAAGGACTGCTTGTGGATGTTGCTGGTGCATTGGTTGTGATGACTGTTGAGCAGAAGATTGTTGGTTCTGTTGAAGACCAGAGACGCTTTGCATCATTGAAGGCTGCATAACAGATGATATTTGCAAACCAGATTGCTGGGAAGGTTGCAACAGATTTGGCTGTAATAGGTTTTGCTTCTGCTGCTGCTGCTGCTGGATATGAGATTGCACAAGTGAGTGTGGAAGACTTCCCTGTTGAATCTTCTGCTTTAAAAGCTGTTGCTGTAACTGCTGCTGATAAAGAAATTGAGAATTTTGGGACAGCTGCTGCTGTTGTGGAGGAACCTGTTGTCTGCCTGACATTTGTCTCTGAGAATTGGCAAACATATTGGAGGGAATACCTTGTCCAATTGAGTTCCCCACTGGGTTTGGTGAAACACCAGAGATACTCTGCATGTTAGCATTCTGGCCAACAGTGTTTGTGCTAGTCTGGGCTAAACCAGAGACAGGAGGCATTGCTGGTTGTAAACCAGCAGAACTGTGAACTCCATTAGATGACATACTATTCTGCATGTTCTGTGATAACTGCTGACGTGCTTGAGGCTGATTAGCTGACAATGGGATAGGGAGCGATTGCCCTTGGTTGTGAACTTGAGGTGGCATACTATGAGATGCTGTTCAAGAAAAGGGAAAACCATATCAAAGAAAAAAATCAAATCAAACAATGGCAGTTCACACACAAAATTATGAGGGAAAAAGATGGATTCAAAGCATAAAAGTGTCATTGGACAATTGTTTTTTTTTTGGTGGGGGGGAGGCCAAAAAAATACCTCAATTACTCAAACTTTTTTATTAAAGCATGGCATATACATAGCAATATGCAGCAATAAAATGAAGAAGGGTTAGATTACAATGTGAAATATAAAAAAAAAGCTAGGGTGTTTAGAAATTCAATGCTTAGCTGCATTATTACCTCCTGGATCCAAAGGTTTGTTAGCATTGCCCGTGGTGGGTATGGTATTTTGAGACTTGGTCTCCATTGCAAGCATCTTCAGAGATATTTTACGCAGATAATCAGACTGGAATCAGATATCAATAAAAAAAACATTAGATCTCTGAGCAGTCCGTGTTACAAGAGAAGGGGTAAAGTGATATATGATCTTTCTGATATGCTAGGCTTTCAGTATTTGCATCTTCTGTGTCCTCTTTTTCTATTAAATAATTTATGTATTGATTTGCTACTTGCTTTCTGCACACTTCCCTTTTACTTGAAACGGACCTTGGTTACTCTAAATAAAATACTTGTCAAGAGAACTAACAAAAAGATGTGAACTCCTAATCAGCCTTGCATTCTCAGAATGACTAGTGAGGAAATGTTGATACACTACAGCACAATCATTTGTACATGCATAAAGCCACTTTTGGATGTGTATATTCATTTCTAGATAATATTAAAAAAAAATCCATAGCATTAGCCAAATACCTGATTGGTGGCGGCAGTATAAATCTTTTCCTCAAACCGTACAGCAATTTTCTTGAGTTCTTGTAATCCCTCTTGACCAGAAAATGGAAGATGTCTCTTTAATGTATCCATTCTGCACATGTAAGACATTACATTTAATTTTTAATGACCAGGCAAGTATAGAGAAGTTACCAGCAGTGAGAAAGAATCCTGAACTCGTATATCACACCAATATCAGAAATGCATACTACAGAATCATTAGCAAAAAGTAATAACAAATAATGATATAGCCAACTGTTGGTCAAGTAATATATGGCATCAAAACAAATCTATTTTTACATCTTTCCCTGTATTATTCCAAATGTACGGCGTTTAGGAGTTTACTTGGCTACCCTTCTATCTAAAACTTTGGTTACAAGCTTCATAGTGGATTTTCTTGAACTAGAAGAACCGTTCATTTATGGCTATGTTCCAAGATATATAATTGAATTAGTTGCAAACCCGGGAGTCTCTTAAGACATTGCAATAGCATTTACTTTGATTAAGAACATTTCTACACAGGCAATGTAATTGACAAAGAAAAAAGAGAAATCCTTTCAATTATGAAAATGCAATGAGTTAACCTCATCTCACACTGCAATATATGCTCTACAGTCATTGGCTACTGCAAGTACCAGAAGTGGCTGTCTATAATGATTTTGGGTGTAGAGAGGTCAGAAAACATTCAACTTGTTCTGAGAAACAAGGAAACCATACACCATTTTGGCTAATTGATTTTTGTCTGCAGATTTTCTACTTTAAGGTCAATATCATTTCAACCCTGTAGAAGTTAAAACAAATAGAAGGCCCAAATCCAATACTATTCATTTAAGTTCAGTTGCAACTCGTGTTTCAAAATGAAATTTAAAACAGAACAAGCTTCTTGCCGCCATCCAAGAGATCATCATCGAAAGAAGAGGTTACACAAATTCTAACAAAAAGTACTCCCTAGCAATTTATCCGCTTCTTGTGAGAAACACAAAAAACGAAGAGAGAAAAGGAGGTGTATGGCACTTCAGGTTGCCTCATGGCTGTATGGCTGATTTTAATTTACCCTTTTTCCCTTCTCTTTTTCTTTCATTTAAATACAAAATTACTATATCACGGCAGCACTTGCACATATTAGGAAACCAATACTTACATTTTGTTGACTATTCTTTGCCGTGAGTCAGGCTGCAATTGAGTTCTCCAATCACCCATGTCCATCAAAGGTTCTCCGCCTGGGGCAGTAAGCCTCCAATTATTGGTATCCATGGGGTTTTGGCCACCAAAAAAACCACTTCTATCACTACAAAATAAATATATTATATTGCATGTTAGAATACACCCTGAAAACAAAGTCAGGAACAGCAGAAGAGTAAGAGCACATCTAGGTCATGAAAATTGGAATAGCAGTTTATTCAGACTTGAATAGATTTAAAAAGAACTCCCATCTAGTAGCATGTACTTTATAAAATTTTCTGCCAAATATGGATGCATATAACCTGCACAGCCATGCCAAATATACACGACCATTCAGGGCAAATACAGACCGCCAAACTCCCTCCCCCTCCCCTTCTTGTTATTTATGTATTTATTAGCTTTTCCGAAAGAATAAATATTGTAGGAAGTAAATAGTGTGAATAGATACCGCAACCCCAAATGAATAAAGAAAGAAGAGGAAAACAAAACAAAGTCATAAAACTAGGCTTTTCAATCCCCGAAGGATACCATCAGTCTAAATACCTCAGCACAAATAGAACATGAAGAGGCCACAAACAATAACCAATCCCAAAGAGAGTGTCTAGTCTAGGATGTTTTAAACTAGGAAAAAGAGGAAGAAGAAAACAACGAGCATTAAGTTATAAACAATAATCCATCCCGAAGGGATTGTCTAGGATGTTTTAATCTAGGAAACAGAAGAAGAAAACAATAACCCATCCTAAAAGATTTGGATTAGTTTTTGTTCTCCACGTAAAGATAAAAGTAAAAAATAAAATAAAACAAATTAGGGTTCAAAAACTCAAAGCTTGATTGCAACAACGATAGCCGTGACGAAAATCGGATGATACCACGTAAATTAAGGGGCGAATTGCAAGAGAGAATATTAGAATCGGTTGATTGCGCCTTTCTTCGAATTGCGTTCACGATCAGCGATTTCATCGAATTCGATTGTATTTTTTTTTTAATTTACTTCTTAAAATCGAATTGAGTTCACCAGCACAGATTTCATCGGATCGATTATTATTTCTTTAATTTACTTAATAAAATAGAATTTCTGTCTCTGAACAATAATTACAATAAAAAAGAGAAACGCATAAAAACAAAAACATGATAGAAGAGGAAGCACCTGGAAGAAATTTGAAGCCTTATTGGTGGTGGTGGTGGTGGTGGTGGTGGCGGCGGTGGTTTCCGAGAGGCGAGGGAGGGAGAGCGCTCGGATGGGGAGAGGTGAGGAATGTTGGACCGAAGTGAAGTGAGCTCTGGAT